>CM057342.1:256314043-256580666 GCA_030015575.1 Agapanthus africanus | reverse complement strand
CTTAGACCACATGTCCAACATACTGCCCCTCAGAAGAGGGAAAACTATAACTCAGACAGTCACTCTGTCATCCAGGTCACCTTGAAAGCCTGAAATGATAACCGTCTCCTAAAGGAGGCTATTGTTACCATATACCAAGAACATCCATTTATGTTCGCAACTGCTTCCCAATGTTTCTCTAAGATTGGATTAATATATATTTATTGCAGCCAGTGCAAAAACAATATCTGATGTTGTACTTGACATATCATGATTGACTCAATTGCCTAAGCAAGTGATACGCCAATCATGCAAATCACTCTCTTCATCGGTCTAGAAGACATCTCTTTAGAGAGGGTGACTCCATCATCTGCGGGTACATCACCTCGCTAGGAGTCATCCATTCTAAAACACTTTTAGAATAGTGTCAAGTACCCGAGTTGGGACACTTCCCAAATATAGATCTAAAACTATAGATCTAGTCACCAGAATCCCTGATATTTTATCCAGATCCTCTATGGAGAAACACCTTGTGACAACCACAGTATAACTGATCGTAGTATAGGAATATAACTTCCTATCAAGAGAATGTCATTCATAATACCAGGACACCTACTACTTTCTTATCAGGTCCATCTGTTGTTCTGATGAAGTCAAACTCTATGACTGCCACATCAAAACTAGATGACCTATATCCGCTATACCTGCTTTAGTCTATAAATAGATATAAGAAACTTGCCCACTATGCTTCCGCTGCTCCCACTGACTACAACAGCCCTCTGGAAGAGTCATGAACACATGCACTTCTAAAGCTAGTTTAGAACGACATTATACTCATCCTCCTGCCAGATCTCATAGTCCAGAACAACAGTAGTGTCAAGTTTGGGTAATCAAAAACCTCCCTGCCACCGTCTTTGAGGAGATCGAAGTATCTCTCGGGTGCCTGAGGTTACCCACCAAATCTGCGAAGTGGCTAATGGATCGTCGAAACCAATTGAATCCTTAGGTTCTATTAAATTTTCAGTAATCGTTTGTGGTTATAGAATCACTTCCAGTTCTACCATACTCCCATTAATATTTTCTGAAAAGAATCTATTTTACTAAAATTGTGGTGAGTCGAGAATAATATAACTATTGATCTTCCAGATGGTAGAATGTTAACCCTCATCAAAGCCCAGGATAACCCACAAACTGCCATTACTGGAACGTGCCTTAAGTTTGTCCAGATTCTGGTTTTAAGCATCATCCGGACTACTCCTTATATCTTAACATCGTTAAGATATGAATCCATTCTATATCCAATATAGAAACAAATGCACTAATTTAATTGGAATCATATTAAAAAACATGCAGCTATTTCCAGTGCATATCAAATAAATGGAAGGAGGCCATGCAACATTACTCATCAATGAATGCATCCACATATGAGTAACCTGAAAGAGAAGCGAGTTCTCAAAACTATTACTTACAATGGAATACCTAACACAAGTATCTATATTTTCGATCACCTTGAAAAATCCTGATACTTACAACATATGGTTCTATCATGCCCCGCTTCCCAAAATACGGGATACGAGGGGTTGAGAAGGCCAGCCATGCTCCTACGGTCGAGGAAACATCCTGCCGTAGTCACACTTCGGCTTCTAGCTTTACGTGGTAATCAGTAATCAATGCACAAGTAATGAGAAATGCAGTCACTAAATCAAAAAAGATATAAAACTAACCAGATAGAGTCAAAGGAAAGATAGCACTGACGTCGCTGATCTAGATGTCCGCAATATCCTCAAGGTACGATAGGTGCTGATCCGAGCTAAGTCCACTTTACACTCTGAGCATGCATACTCAGGTCGTCAGAGCGACACAATAGTAATATATATAAATGCAAAAGTAAACACGTGCAATGATGATGAACATGAAACGGTAAATATAGAATGATAACGCGCATGATTTAATCGATATAGGTAAACAGTAAAGTAGGTATATCGAATCAATAATCAATGCATGTCACTAAACCTATCGGTCTCTAAGTCTCACTGTCCAGGTCGCTAAACCTATCGTCCATCCAAGTCTGAGCGTCAACCACGCAGGAGTATCCCCAACCCAAGGACAGGGCCCCAGGGGCAAGGGAACACGGGCCCGAATCACGCACGATAATAATCAGTAACACCATCCATATAACTCCCAAAATCACGGTATATGCCGGCAATGGGACTCCCGAGATTCCGTTGAGCTCATACTCAAACTACCCCACACTCCATGGTCTACATAAAATACCAACCATGAATCCAAATACTAGTCGGTCCATGACAAGTCTACGCGAGAACTAGAGACAGGATCTCCATCAAGCATGTCTCGACTGGTACCCAAGATAAATGGACAGTGTTTGACACCTTACCTATGACACTAATATAATTGCTCCATAACCGTCTAATTCTAGTTATAGTTACACTTATATATGCCTCATAGGCGTTGACAATGCAATAATTTAACTGATTCCGCTGATTGTGTACAAGTATGTATCACTTCACTTATTCATTCATGCTTAAGCACTAACGTACTTGCCACAATCCAATCACTAATATCTATCACTGGGTAATGTACACGATCACTATGTTATCGATGCATCTGAACGCTATTCAAATGAGGATATAACCGCTACATAATATGATGAGGATGCAATTAATTATAATACGAATAAAGCAACCAAAGTCCTACCACTTGCATAATTTACTGTAAATCATATGTGTAGAATTAAGCAAAACAATGTAAAAGGGGTAAGCAGTATGTTTAATTGTCTGTCCATCAAAATTGGTTTCACATCAATCGGGTTTTAGGTTCGCTGGTTATGGCCATTTCATTTTAAGTATTCACTGCTGAAAATCCAATTTCTGAACTGGGATTCCGTTTCGTAACACGTTTTACTCCCAGTTGGCAGCAAAATTAGGCGATGCTATGGTCAACTAGTTGTATATTTTTCTGTTATGTTTCCAACGCATTAAAACGGATTATCAATATCCGTTCTGTATTAAAAGTTATGTGCTGTCGAGTGTAGCTATACAAGAGGAGTCACTGCAGAAACTGCAGAACACCTAGATACATTAAAATGCAAATTAAATATCAAATAACGGTGAAACGGCGCAGGACCAGATTCAGGTTTTAGCTAACTAAATTATCTACGCGACCACATGAGTCTCCGTGCATTTTCAGTTTAAATAAGGGGTATACAGGTGTTCCAAAGCCAGGTATCCAAAACAAACGCTGCCCCGGACTACAGTTCAGGGCCGCGAATCGCCTCAGTATTCAACATCATAACAAAACAATATTCAGTAAGAATTATCAGAGGTTTACAGATTATCCAGTCTTCTTCGTAATGAGCCTAAGAAAGTCACGATACGAGTTATATCTAATTTACAAAAAAATTTACAACGTGATATGCACGGCGATTTCCAGATTTACGTCGCCTTTTAGGGCAATATTTCACAGGTATAACCTAGCTATTTATTACCCAAATCGCTACTCGACATTCAATATCAGTAAAGGAATTTATTGGTCATAAATTCTGCCATTTTAAATAGGGTTTTCGTTTAGGGTTCCGTGTCGAACACCTAGGTTAATTATCTAGGTAACAATCGAAATGCCCATTTTAATCACCGATTAAAAAAGATTAAAATTCTATAAATTTTATACAACATTGCTACGGGATATTAGACACGAATTTGGGTTCGGTTCAGTACAATCAAATATGATACGTTATTTATTAAAGTTCGTCAATAAAATTACGGCGTGATAAATAATTATGGTTATACATAATTAGCATCATAAGCAAGTTCCAAAACTTGCCTGGCGATGGCGCAACGACGGCGATCGCACGGACATGAACATGGCGGAGGCACAACCACAAGCACGGCACAGCACAGGCAGCGGCGACGGCAGCGAGCTTGGGTGGCGGCTGGGGGTGCTCATCACGGCGACGGCGATGGCGCAGTGGGTTTGCAGGCGGCTTGCAATGTCTCGGGTGAGGAGTTCGGGGCTCAACAGAGTGCAGAGACAAGCTCGGAGGATATGGCACAGCGGTGAGGTACAGTGGAGCTCCGGCTTGGGTGCAGTGGGTCGCTGGAATCATCGCAGTTGATGGAGACAGTGAGCTCGAAAGTATTGGAGGTTGCTTGAGGTGGGTCATCGGCTTGGGTTGGAGCTCGGAGATGGTGTGCAGGGGAGGAGCTCGAGGCTCGTCGGCGAGGGTTGCAGCCGGTGACTTGGAGGAAGCGATGGCTGCGGGTTGCTGGGCAAGGCGGCTGCGGTCGAAGGTGGCCCCGGAGTCGGACGGTGAAGCAAGTTGCGGTGGCTGGTGGTCTTGATGGCGTGAGAACTTGGGCGAGGTTTGAGGGCAGGAGAGAGAGGAGGTGGGGGTAAGGCGCTCGTGGAGTTGGTGGTTGTAGTGTTGAAAGCCGGTGGTAAGTTGTTTGGCCAGAGCAGACGAAGGCGATGGGGCTCTCGGCTATGGGGGCAGTGGTGATGGTCGGCCATGGAGCAGGAGCTCGGCGACGGTAGAGGTTGTGGGTTTGCACGGTGCAGGAATTCGTCGTCGGGGATGTTAGGCGAGGTGAGGAGGCCAACGACATGGGTTAGGCAGTGGGTTAGCGACGACGGCGAGGAGGCAAGGCGATAGGTGCAGGGTTCTTGGGGTCGGGGACGTTGGAGGTAGCTGGCTCAGGTAGCTCGTCGTAGCCGTTAGGGATCGGGTCTCGTGGGTAGCGTGAGGGAAGGGAGGACGCGGGGAAAGAGAGGGAGAAGATGAGCAGAGGGAGTGGAGCCATGGTGATCGATGTGGGTGAGAGAGATGAGGATGAACGTTGGGGTAAGGAGCGGTCGTGGGAGGGAGTGTGTCGTGCGGGAAGTTGCGAGGAAGGAGGAACAAGTCGTGCGGAGGGTTGGCGAAGAGAGAGGGAGCCGATGGCGAAAAAGGTGGGGACACGAAAATGAGAGGAGGAGAAGAAGAAGAGAGGGGGGAGGGTTCGGGTCGGGTTTCCTCGGGTCGGGTCGGGTTTGTGGAGAGTGGGGGTTTATGGAAGGGTTTGGGTCGTGGGCTTTAGGCCGGCTCATAGAAAAGATGATAGAGAGAAGAAAAATAGGGGCTGGGCTGAGTGTTAGTATTTAAGGTTAGGAATATAATTAGTTTGGGAAAACTAATATACAGGTAATGGCAATAAGGTAACATAATAAGTTATTTATATATGTAAGTTAATTTTACTTGAAATGAACATAAGTAGTGTATATTATATATAACAACAATAAGTAGTAAAATTTTAATATTGGCATAATATGGTAAAGTATTTTATATAATCTTACATGAAAACAGCAATAACTTAGAGATGACTTGTTTCAAACATCAGTAGTAGAAAAACATACAGTAAAATAGAATTTAGATTTATAGGTATATTTTAAAGTACTGTACCAAGCCTACTGGGTATTACATCATACCCACCTAAAAGAAAATTTCGTCCTCGAAATTCAAAATAAACGGTAAGATATAAAATGTCATGCGAAAAGCAGCAAGAATCGATTTCTATTTTATCGTGATTTATACGAAAGCAGCTACATGAAAATCAAAGATTTATATATACATAAATAAGAAATACCGCAGCTAAAAGAATAGTCATAAGTAAGCACAAGACATATCCATTTATAGTATTAAACTATATATATACAATACAAGAAAAATGACAACAAATAATAATGGCGAAAAATTGGCTGATACACCTTAAGCTCCGAAACTACATTTGTAAGACTAAAAATCAGGTAATTATAAAATAGCTTAAAAATACTCATATGGTAAAATATAGGGAAAAATAAAATGACCACATAGGTGGCTAGTAAACAAAGGAGATATCAACCATTCGCGTAAAGGCCAAGGTTAAACTATATTTGCAAAAATGCGGAGATAATACAATACCAAGAAGTTAAGATAATATCGAGATTTGTACAAGTAAATAAAAGATAACCATAATTTATATTACCGTAAATAGAAAATTTAGATCGTTTGGAGCAAAAGAATACATAAGTAAAGTAAATATGGAAACAAAAGGTAGTTAGCATAGATATGAACAAAGAAAGGAAATACTATATAGAAAGTCAGTATGAAACTCATTTTCTTAGAGAAAACTCGAACCGCTAATAATATAAATTTTGAAAGTTGATCAAAAGTACACAAACAAACGAAATGGATATGAATAATAATGGTATAATAAACAATAAAACATTAAAAGAAATATAGAGCAGCAAATAACTCAAAATGGCATTCTATAACTAAAGCAAATAAAAATCAAGACGAAAAGGCCCGAAGAAGGGAACTTCATAATAAAAGGACGTTAGTATGAAAATCATTAATAGGAACGATTTACTAACGATAAAATATACAGTGTAAGTTTGAACAATTGAGAAAGAAAATAGTAGAGCATTCCATGACAGCAAATAAAACTAAAATACTTACTAATACCTTATGGAAATCTAAATAACCATAAATAGGCAGAACTCTAAATTTAATGTAATAAGCACCGCTAGTTATAACTACATTAACGGGAAAATAACACTAGTAATATACAGTAGACTAGCTAGAGTAAGTATTGCAGTATAAACTTCGAAGGTCGATGCCGCGAGCAAGCATTCGAATGAAAGAAACGTAAATAGGAATTTGGGTTGCCCAGAACGACACAAAGATAAAAGGATGAAATCAGATTCAAAATCAGGGAGAGACATAAGTTAACAAGGAGTATAGGATTTGACAATTTTAGACAGGGTATGCAGCAAGATACAACCTTATCGAAATGAGAGTCCGGGGTGCGGTGATGAACCATGATGTCGACTAAGCTTAGGGTAGAAATATAGTGAGTCAAACAAAGTAGGCAGTCATAATCCACAACTTTACTGTATTCAACCGAGAACTTCAACAGATACAAGATTTAAACAAAAAGAAACAACCATTATATAGAGTGACAAAAAAGAAAAAAAATATTTGTTGAAAGCAGGAAAGGTGATAACTCTGCGTTGATGTTTAATCTCTGCAATCTCGTAAGGAAAGTCTAAATCTTGTGCTGGGTCCATATCATCCTTGAATTCAAACTACGAAACAACCAAGTCGCTCAAGTAGATTTGGAGAGCATTGATGACTCTCCTTCTTGCAGCTCCTTCCTTCTAGGGCAACCATTGACAAGATGTTTGGAGGATCCACAAATCATCATTGTCCTTTGGCCTGGAGACGGTCTCTCTGTAGGTGCCCCAGTCTCTTACAATAACCGCATACTCGAGCTCTTCGCTGCTTCATCAGTACACCTCATCTTTTACTGACAGGGATTCCCTCACGATCAGGGCTCCTCCTGGTGCGCGAACTAGCTGCCTCTTTAACCCTCAACTAAAAGATCGTTCGTCTTTTCCTGGGCTTCTCTCAATCCTTGCAGTACACCCAAAATCTTGGCGGTCTGACTCCGGGGAGTGGAGATGGAAGAAGAGTCGTTGAACGCCGGGTTGCTGTGCGATACTGATAGGAATTTAAAATATGCAACGCGGTACGATAACTTTGAAGAAACGAAGACGTGAGAATGCAATGAGTCCGATAAGAAACGTAAGCAGGTGTAGGATCGATAGGAAAAGTAGAAGGATGAAAATGTAAAATAGATCTGAAACCTCAGGAACGATGTTAGATATAAACTAAGATAGATATTTGACGATCAAAACAAGATTATGCGATACAGTCATATTCAATCGAGAAAGGAATCGAAAGTAGAATCCCAAGTTTCTCAAACAGAGTACAGTATTGTAACTATGTTGCAGTTCATACTTACAACCACATAACTCTACCAAGTTACCCAAAATCCTACCGGATAGAATCAAAATATGTAGCAGGACACACTATATGAATCAAGGTCAAGAACAACAAGTTTACAATCTAGACCGAAAGGGTGGCTTAGATTGTCAAGTCCTACTCGGAAACTGTAATCCCATTCTAAACCTGGCTCTGATACCATTCAAAACCATGTCACGCCCCGCTTCCCAAAATACGGAATACGAGGGGAGATAAGGCCAGCCATGCTCCTACGGTCAAGGAAATATCCTGTCGTAGTCACACTTCGGCTTCTAGCTTTACGTGGTAATCAGTAATTAATGCACAGGTAATGAGAAATGCAATCACTAAATCAAAACAGATAAGAGTCAAAGGAAAGATAGCGCTGACGTTGCTGATCTAGATATCCGCAATACCCTCAAGGTACGATAGGTGCTGATCCGAGTTAAGTCCACTTCTCACTCTGAGCATGCATACTCAGGTCGTCAGAGCGACACAATAGCAATATATATAAATGCAAAAATAAACACGTGCAATGATGATGAACATGAACAGTAAATATAGAATGATAACGCGCATGATTTAATCGGTACAGGTAAACAATAAAGTAGGTATATCGAATCAGTAATCAATACATGTCACTAAACCTATCAGACTTTTAGTCTCACTGTCCAGGTCGCTAAACTTATCGTCCGTCCAAGTGTGAGCGTCAACCACGCAGGAGTATCCCCAGCCCAAGGATAGGGCCCCAGGGGCAAGGGAACACGGGCTCAAATCACGCACGATAATAATCAGTAATACCATCTATACAACTCCCAAAATCACAGTATATGCCGGCAATGGGACTCCCAAGATTCCGTTGAGCTCACACTCAAACTACCCCACAACCTGTAGTCTACATCAAATACCAACCATGAATCCAAATACTAGTAGGTCCATGACAAGTCTTCGCGAGAACTGGAGACAGGATCTCCATCAAGCATGTCTCGACTGGTACCCAAGATAAATGGACAGTGTTTGACATCTTACCTATGACACTAATATAAGTGCTCCATAACCGTCCCATTCCAGTTATAGTTACACTTATATATGTCCCATAGGCGTCGACAATGCAATAATTTAACGGGTTCCGCTGATTGTGTACAAGTACGTTCACTTATTCATTCACGCTTAAACACTAACGTACTTGCCACAATCCAATCACTAATATCTATCACTGGGTAATGTACACGATCAATATGTTATCGATGCATCTGAACGCTATTCAAATGAGGATATAACCGCTACATGATATGATGAGGATGCAATTAATTATAATACGAATAAAGCAGCCAATGTCCGACCACTTGCATAATTTACTTTAAATCATATGTGTAGAATTAAGCAAAACAATATAAAAAGGGTAAGCAGTATGTTTAATTATATGTCCATAAAAATTGGTTTCGCGTCAATCGGGTTTCAGGTTCGCTGGTTATGACCATTTCATTTTAAGTGCTCACTGCTGGAAATCCAATTTCTGAACTGGGAGTCCGTTTCGTAACACATTTTACTCTCATTTTGGAGCATAATTAGGTGATGATACAGTTCAACTAATTGTAGATTTTTCTGTTATGTTTCCAACGCATCAAACGGATTATCAATAACCATTCTATATTAAAAGTTATGTGCTTTCTAGTGTAGCTATGCAAGAGGAGTCACAGCAGAAACTGCAGAACACCTAGATACGTTAAAATACAAATTAAATATCAAATGATGGTGAAATGGAACGGAAATAGATTCAAGTGTTAGCTAACTAAATTATCTACGCGACCATATGGGGTTCCGTGCATTTTCAGTTTAAAGAAGGGGTATATAGGTGTTCTAAAGCCAGGTATCCAAAACGAACGCTGCCCCGGACTGCAGTTCAGGGCCGCGAATCGCCTCAGTATTCAACATCATAACAAAACAATATTCAGTAAGAATTATCAGAGGTTTACCAATTATCCAGTCTTCTTCGTAACGAGCCCAAGCAAGTCATGATACGAGTTATATCTAATTTACTAAAAATTTTACAACATGATATGCACGGCGATTTCCAGATTTACGTCGCCTTTTAAGGCAACATTTCACAAGTATAACCTAGCTATTTTATTACCCAAATCCCAACTCGACATTCATTATCAGTAGAGGGATTTATTGGTCATAAATTCTACTGTTTTAAATATGGTTTTCGTTTAGGGTTCCGTGTCGAACACCTAGGTTAATTATCTAGGTAACAATCGAAATGCCCATTTTAATCACCGATTAAACAAGATTAAAATTCTATAAATTTTATACAACATTGCTATGGGATATTAGACACGAATTTGGATTCAGTTCAGTACAATCAAATATGATACGTTATTTATTAAAGTTCGTCAATAAAATTACGGCGTGATAAATAATTATGGTTATACATAATTATAAGCAAGTTCCAAAACTTGCCTAGCGACGGCGCAATGACGGCGATCGCACAGACACGAACATGGCGGAGGCACGACCACAAGCATGGCACAGCACAGGCAGTGGTGACGGCAGTGAGCTCGGGTGGCGGCTAGGGGTGCTTGTCACGGCGACGGCGATGGCGCAGTAGGTTTGCAGGCGGCTTGCAATGTCTCGGGTGAGAAGTTCGGGGCTCAGCACAATGCAGATACGAGCTCAGAGGATGTGGCACAGCAGCGAGGTACAGTGGAGCTCCGGCTTGGGTGCAGTGGGTCACTGGAATCGTCGCAGTTGATGGAGACAGCGAGCTCGAGAGTGTTGGAGGTTGCTTGAGGTAGGTTGTCGACTTAGGTTGGAGCTCGGAGATGGTGTGCAGGGGAGGAGCTCGAGGCTCGTCGGCGAGGGTTTTAGCCAGTGACTTGGAGGAAGTGATGGCTGCGGGTTGCTGGGCAAGGCGTCTGCGGTCGGAGGTGGCCCCAGAGTCGGGCAGTGAAGCAAGTCGCAGTGGCTGGTGGTCTTGATGGCGTGGGGACTTTGGCGCAGCTTGAGGGCAGGAGAGAGAGGAGGTGGGGGTAAGGCGCTCGTGGAGCTGGTGGTTGTAGTGTTGAAGGTCAGCGGTGAGTTGGTTGGCTGGAGAAGACGAAGGCGATGGGGCTCTCGGCTATAGGGGCAGTGGTGACGACCGGCGATGGAGAAGGAACTAGGCGACGGTGGAGGTTATGGGTTTGCACGGTGCAGGGATTCGTCGTCGGGGATGAGAGGCGAGGTGAGGAGGCCGACGACGTGGGTTAGGCGGTGGGGTAGCGACAACGGTGAGGAGGCAAGGCGATGGGTGCAGGGTTCTTGGGGTCGAGGATGTTGGAGGTAGCTAGCTCGGGTAGCTCGTCGTGGCCGTTGAAGATCGGGTCTCGTGGGTAGCGCGAGGGAAGAGAGGAAGCGGGGAAAGAGAGGGAGAAGATGAGCAGGGGGTGGAGCCATGGTGATCGAGGTAGGTGAGAGAGACGAGGAGGAACGTTGGGGTAAAGAGCGGCCGTGGGAGGAAGTGCGTCGTGCGGGCGGTTGCGAGGAAGGAGGAACAAGTTGTGCGGAGGGTTGGCGAAGAGAGAGGGAGCCGGTGGCGAAAAAGGTGGGAACACGAAAATGAGAGGAGGAGAAGAAGAAGAGAGAGGGGGAGGGTTCGGGTTGGGTTTTCTCGGGTCTGGTCGGGTTTGTGGAGAGTGGGGTTTATGGAAGGGTTTGGGTCGTAGGCTTTGGGCCGGCTCATAGAAAAGATGATAGAGAGAGTGAAAATAGGGGCTGGGCTGAGTGTTAGGATTTAAGGTTAGGAATATAATTAGTTTGGGAAAACTAATATACAGGTAATGGCAATAAGGTAACATAATAAGTTATTTATATATGTAGGTTAATTTTACTTGAAATGAACATGGGTAGTGTATATTATATATAACAACAATAAGTAGTAAAATTTTAACATTGGCATAATATGGTAAAGTATTTTATATAATCTTACATGAAAACAGCAATAACTTAGAGATGACTTGTTTCAAACATCAGTAGCAGAAAAACATACAGTAAAATAGAATTTAGATTTATAGGTATATTTTAAAGTACTGTACCACGCCTACTGGGTATTACAGGTTCTCTACTTTATTCTTATACCTATATCTTCTCAAAATTTGGACCTTATATTTCAACGAAATACTTGTCTAAAACTATAGAAGTCATGAGTAAATAGAATATAGTACGAGTTCCACCCCCTTTGTCCTCACGGATATTGGACAATATACAATACTCTGTATAAGTCCACTGAGTTTAATAACTCAAACCCTGTATGTCGTAGGTTGAAAAAACTGTACTATAGTTAAGAAGAATTACACCGTTGTTGAATACTCTTTACCTAACCATCAACTGATATAGGTAAATGTCATAGACATGATTTCAAAAAGTTATATCTCACTTTATAAAATAAATGTACAGATATATCAGTTTGAAATTGGTGCATAACAACGGATATTCAAAACCAAATATTTGTCGTCGGGCAAAACCCAGGTGATTTCCTCAAATATCACCAATTACGAAGAATTCTGATATATATTGAAGATCTAATCACCTAATTCCCAATATCTTACTCCCACTCATCATCTGTAATGCCATACAGATGTGATAATCAAGTCCGGTAAATACATACCCTGGAGTCAGAATCTAATTGGGAAAACAGTTTTCAATTAACACCGCACAGTAAAACTGAAACATGAAAATGTTTCGAAGGGGTGACCGGGTAATCCTAGTAATGGCTTTTCCACTATCCAGATTCATGATAATAACTGTATACTTCTTTACCCTCACTCTAATCCCTTTATATGTCTTTACTTATTACCATATGTACACCTCACTGAGGCTAATTGGTATTCTTCCTTCCCTACCTTTCGGAAACAACCTAAGGTTTGGAAGAAGACTATCTAATAAGCGTAATTGGTGTACTCTCCTAATACCAGGAGCCCTCGCAACCTGAGAGAAGGTAAAGGGAAAAGACAACTGAATAATCATATTCTATTTCTCCAGAACCAGAATCCATTCTCGAACTTGAACAAGTTCCTTCGAGTTTGTATGTAACTATACGATGGAATATCCAAGCAATATGGATTTCCATAGTGATATGAAGTGTTCTGGAGAAATGCAAAGGAGAAGTAGGAGTGGCAGGGGTATACGCGGTTTCGTCGTGAATTATAGTAGTAACAATTTCTTTTGGCCTCACTCTAATCCCTTTATATGTCTTTACTTATTACCTTCTGTACACCACACTCGGGCTAATTGGTTTTCTTCCTTCCCCACCTTTCGGCACCAGCCTAAGGTTTGGAAGAAGACTATCCAATAAACGCAATAGGTGTACTCTCCTAACACTAGGAGCTCTCGCAACCTGAAAGAAGGTAAAGGGAAAAGAAAACCGAATAATCATATTCAATTTCTCCAGATCCAGAATCCATCCTCGAACTGGAACAAGTTCCTTCGAGTTCGTATATAACTATACGATGGAATATCCAATAAATATGGATTTTCATAGTGATACAGGTTGTTATGGATAAATGCAAAGTGGATGTAGGAATGGCAATGATATATGCGACTAAGTGATAATCCAAAAACCAAAGTGTTTTAAGAAGATTCGGTTAACTTGGTTCATGAGTTTTAGTTTAGGGTCAGGCCATGGTCGCTGCCAAAAAGAAAGAGAAAAGAAACACTCAGCGTGCACTCTAACCTAGATTATAATGGTTAATCACTTTATCTAATCAGGATGGATCCCACTATTTCCTTGAATTCTCCCTCAAACCCTAAAAGGAGAATTAGTCGGGATCATCTAAAAGCGCCCGAGGAGTAACACTTACTCATCAGTGGGAATCGAGATCCAATTATTATCGTATGATAACTTGATGGAAGCCACTCAAATCACCACACTCCAGAAGGTATGCGCATGCCTGGCAAGTTTCCTGTATGTTTGAAACTCCCGATATGGTTTTTACCTCTAGGACCCAAGTGACCTTGACTGAGCCAACATATCAAAAGGTCCTAGTTAAGTTCAACCCGTCATTATCTTGATTGCGTTAAACCCACCCACATGAGTCCTTGACTGAGCCAAAATAACCGTACGACTGTCCTAACCAATCGCATACCATGCAACAGAAAAGCACTACATAGCTACCGAACACTACGCCTCGGCTGAGCACGACATACGTAGCACGAATACTAAGCAATACTAATCTGAAATGACGGAGGGCTACGGCTGGTTTTTGGAGAAAAACCTTTAACGTAATGAACTTGATATCGTTGAAGGAACCGAGTAGTTTTACAAATATATAGTGGCGCAAACTTTTGTTAAAGAGATCACTCCCAATGAAGGGATCTCGGCTCCTTCCTCATCGAATGAGGTGCGGGATATTCCTAAATGAATACCACGATGCAAAGCAAAAAGAATCGACTATAGTGAAGTTATTACAATGACTCAAACTTTTGCTCAAGAGGTCACTCCCTGTGAAAGGATCTCGGCTATTGCCTCGTCGAATGAGGTGTTGTATATTCATAAGCGAATACCACTGTGCAAAGCAAAAGAAAACGTCTGTAATGTCAGTTTTTTAAAAAATTGGTTTCAACAACATCATATAGGTTTGTTTTCCTTGCATTAATCAGAATTAATGCAGTCCCATCAATTAATCCATATCACACCAGAAAAGAACGAAAATAAAATGTACGTATATGCCATCCGCATTCGCCATGGGGTCCCATCATGCACCGTTAGGTTACTTAACTAACAGCAGAGCGGGGGCTGGACTAGCGCGGATGCAAAACATATACAATATCTACTAGTATATATATAAATATATATAACAATCGTCCCGGGCATGATATATACAACATCACAGAATAGAGATAAGCATCATAGAACAAACGGATAATCTGGGAGTCTCGGGTTTCCTTTGAGCCGTAAGTGAAACCCGACGTTCCCCTAGTCGTGTGGATAGCCTGTGCAATGTAAACCTAGACCCCTACGAGCGCGGAAAGTTACCCGCCAATCTCAGAAATGAGGCAACCCCACTCAACCAAGTGAATAGGCCACCCAACACTTCACGGAATCCGGTAACTTGAGCACCCCTCCGTGGGTCATCCTGTACCAATAGCCCACCAATTCTAGAGTGAGGCCCCCTCCGTCTTAACTCCATGAGATGCAGGCCCGTTGTCCTCTAGAACTCGGCTATTCGAGCACTCCACCGTGGGGTAATCTTAGGACAGAAAAGAAATATATATACAATGGCGACATCGACCTCAACCCAGTTGAGCCCCAATAAAAGAATATACAAACTGGCAGAGACGGCGGTCCACATGTTGGACGCTCGCCCCGCAATACAGAATATACAAATAAATCTGAACTGTGCAACTACCATTGCACCACTGGCTATCCACCATGTAACACCCGAGCCCAGTACTACTATTTTTCTGTTACTGTTTGAGCATTAATCTGATACTCATTTCATTTAGCCTGTCTGTTTGTCACTTACCGTAAAATTTTATCTGGCAAGATCATTTCTGCATATAACAAATTTTAGCATCTAAAATGAAATTAAAAATATCCATCTTGGCCTACTCGACACACCTAGTCTTGTGGTAGCGTCCGTGTTTTGTGTTCTCGTCCTGTTCAGTGAAACGGGCGAGTTTGGACGGCTACGCGCACGTACAGGTGTCCGACTTGGGGTATGCTTTTTAATCATAAAACACCTCATTTTAAAATTTGGAACCCGCTTAAAATCCTATTATTTAAATTTCAAATTTTTGGACCCAATCCGGGCGCGATTTGGAAATGTTTCATTTAGTCCCAAAATACCAAATTAATAAAATATTCTAAACCATAATATATTCATAATATTTACTGTTAGTTTAAACTTTCTAAAATCTTTTCAATATTTCTTTTAACCTCTGAATTTTCCCTCAGCCTATCACGTTGGCTTAAACCCTGTGGGCCCCTCCACTTACTCTCTCTCCCTCGTATCTCTTCCTCTCTCTCTCTAGCTTTCTCTATCTCTCTCTCTCTCTAACTCTCTCTCTCTCTCCCCTATATATAAATTTTCCCCTTCACTTTTTCTTCACGAGACTGTAGCCCACGCGAGAAAACCCAGCAACCTAACCCTAGCCGCCTCGTCACCGTCGCCGCCGCAGCCCCGACGCCGGCGCCAACGTCACCGTTGCCCTCGCCTCCGCCTCCTCGTCCCAACCTCAATATCTCCTTCCTTCTCCCCATGCGCACTGTGCAGCAGCAACCCCGGCTATCCCGTGCCTTCTCTGTGCTGCCTGAAACGTCGCCGGTGACCCCTGCGCCGCCCCTGGCCGTCGCCGACGAGCCCCAACCACCTCTAAACACCTTGTAAGTGCCCCTCCACCTTTCCTTTCCTCTTCCCTTTCTCCAGAACTGAAACAGTCGCTGGAAGTTTTGCAGATCGCCGGAGACGCCGTCCTCGCCGCCGTCGATCTCGCCGTCGTCGCAAATACCCTCTGGACCAGTGAGTATTTTCCCCCATCATCTTCTTCTCTGGTCTTTTCCTTCTTTCCAAAGTCTATACCCGCTTGAAACCCTATTTACTGTTTTTGTGCTCGCCAGAATCCGGCCGTGCCGGTGACGTGTCCCGACGATCCAGCGGAGTGCTCTGACCCGTGAGGTCCCTTGGTTCGTCGTTTGGGTTCAATCCGTGAACCGTGCGTCCGTCACGTGTTTCCCCGCCGACGTTACGTTCCGTTTTTCCCGGTTCGCGACCCGTCGAGGCAAGTATCACTTGCTACATGCTATACTATACATTTATATATGTTTTGACTCATTAAACCTGCAAAACTTAACTTGGTATATGCGTTTCTCATTTGGTTGCAATATGACATATATCATTTTACAGTTAACATAAAATTTACAGTTTGCCAATTTAAAACTAATAACTAAGTTTACCTGTTAATCACATTTTACTGTTTAATAGATGGTAGCCCTTACCCATGTAGTTCTAGTACATTCGGACATTTGTATTCAAAGGCTGATATAACTGTATTGCATCATCATTTAAATTATTGCACCGCTAAGGGTGCTCAACACCTGTTAAGATAATAAAACGGCTGCACTGTATTAATGCACTCTTGTGATTGAATGAAACTGCTTATTGTTGTTTAACTTATTGCTTATTTCCTGCTGTTAATCCCATGTTCGATTATATATCTGTTTGTGAGCACACCCACGATATTGTTACATCTTGACTTGACTTTGTTACACATGGTATATATTGATATACCTGACATGGTACCGTTTACTGCTTGACTTGACATGATGTACCATGACCTGACCTGTTACCTGATCTTGTGCCTAATGCCAACAAACCTGACATGTAGTCCTTATGGACCGTTCCTGTTGTCTATCCAGACAAACCTGTTTGCCTGATCCTGTGTTGGCATTAGTTTCTTGATTTTCGGGATACCTGACTTGACTTGCACATATAACTTGGGGGTATGGGGAAATCAAAGGTGAAACCTGACTTGTAACTCGACAGTTCACTACCTGTCCTGAGTGTACACATTCCTGTTTTGTGCCTAGCGGCATGTCTCGGTTTAAGCCGAGAATATTGTGGCCTTGGTCCCGGGTATGTACGGGATACTATCGAGTGTACACATTCCTGTTTTGTGCCTAGCGGCATGTCTCGGCTGCAGCCGAGAATATTGTGGCCGTGGTCCCGGGTATGTACGGGATACTATTGAGTTACATCGACGATTCATCAATTGATTTCAAAGACTTTAGACTAGGAAACCTGATAGAACAGTTTAGTTACCCACTGCACATTACCCTGCACTGCTTGTTACACATTATTGCTTTATTCATGTTTATTTCTGCATTGCCTATTACACTGTTCATATTATATTACTTGTTGACATGACGTGCTGACGTCTGGGTTTTGCATGGCCCAGATTCTATACCACTGTCGCAGTCCGAGCAGGAGTACTTCAGCCAGCAGGCTGAGTTGTGAGTCCAGTAGTGGTTGGTTTTATTTCCTGTATTTATTTCCAGATGTGAGCCCGGATTATGGGACATACTTTTCAGTTATTGTATTGGATCATTTGCTTCCGCATTTATTTATCATTGACTCTTGTTATTCTGGATTGTGGACATGTTTTTAGATAGTTTTATCTTGTTCTTGATATCTCTACAGCCGTAATGTGACTGTGGATGGATACTTCCTACCCACAGGTAGCATGGTTGGCTATGTCACGTGCCCAATCTTGCGTACTCTGGGAAGCGGGGCGTGACATGGTTCTTTTGGTATCAGAGCCATAGGTTAGTTGGGTTGATTCTTTTGTAGTTGGGTATTGTACCCAATACACGAATCAGAATACCCGTGTTAGGAAACATGTCTTGCCACTTTGCCGTTTACCATTCTTGAATCACATCCTTCCTGATTATATCTTTTACGGCGTGCAAACTTACTTTGCATGTCGACTCGAAAAACCTGATTTCTTGACATCTCTAGGACTTAGGCGACTTGGGTGGAGTTAAGTAATTGTGGCTATGATACCGCGGCATAGTTACAATGCGGTACTCTATTTAAGTATCTTGGAGTTCTAGCCTTGATCTATATATTGAATCTATCATCATGCTAATGTTGGGTGTTCTTGATTTCAGGAATATGGCAGATAAGAATTTGAAGACGTACCAGAGGCGTGTGGACGAAGCCGCCATGCTTGGAGTGATAAGGGGAATGCTGAAGAATCAAAAGAGACAGACCGAGCTGATCCAGCAGCAAGCAGATTTGTTTCAGGAAGGTTTGCAGATCGTTCAGCAGTCTGTAAACAACGTTGGAGCTAAACCAGTTGACCGAGTAGGGACCGTGGCAGATTTCAGACGTTTGGGTTCGTCTACATTCACTGGTTTGGAGGAGCCGTTGCCAGCCGAGCAGTGGCTAGTTGACACGGAGAACTTGCTGATTGCGGCACAGATTCCAGAGGACAAAAGAGTTGATGTGGTGCGCATTCAGCTAGTGGATTACGCCCGAGAGTGGTGGCTTGTGGAGGAGACCCGCTTGCCCAAGCCGATCAGTTGGGCGGAGTTTTCTAAGAGTTTCCTGGAGAAGTTCTTCCCGCGGACTGTACGGGAGAAAATGGAAGAGAAATTTATTGGGCTGAGGCAGAATGGAGCACCCGTGGACGGGCATGCAGCAGAGTGCACGAGACTCAGCCGATTCGCTGGACCATTAGTCGCCAACGAAGCAGACAGGGCACGAAGGTTCATGCGCAATTTGGATGTGGACATCCAGAGGCAGATTGTCTCCCTAGATTTGACCACTTTCTCACAGGTTCTTACGGCAGCTCGGGAACAACAGAGTTTATCTGGGATGAAAGGGAGCTTGCAGCAGACAGCAGTTGCGGCCAGGAAGCCCGCATTTGTACCTAACCGAGCTCATGGGCATAAGGGTATTCCAGTGGATCGTCGTGGTGTAGCACCAATGAAGAAGCCTATGATTGTTGATCGAAGAAAGAGCATGAATTGTAACTACTGCAATTTACCTGGCCATATGCAAAAGGATTGTTGAAGGAGCTGGGACTCTGTTTGGTTTGTGGAGCGGCAGATCACGCCGTTAATGCTTGTCCGTCGAAGCTTCGTACGAGAGATGATATTCAGAAGCCTCCGCAGAGACCGTTCCAAGGGCAAAAACAGCTGACTCAAGGACCTAGTCAGGCTCGAGCTTTTACCTTGACAGCTGAGGAAGCCAAGGCATCAGGAGAAGTTGTTTCTGGTACTTTACTCGTTCATGGTTTTCCCGCATTGGCATTATTTGATTCTGGTGCATCCCACTGTTTTATGTCATCCAAATTTATAACTACACACTCAATTACCTGCACGACCCTGTCTAGTTTCTGGGACATACACACTGGGAATAGGAAAATCATATCTAGTAGGGAGTGTACAGATTGTACGGTTGTTGTGTGCGGACGGGAACTCTTTGCAGATTTCTTGGTGATAGATACGGGCAGCTATGAAGTCGTCTTGGGAATGGATTTTCTTGGCACTTTCCACGCTCACATTGACTGTAGGGCAAAGAAAGTAATTTTCCAGATTCCCGGACATCCTGAGTTTACCTTCACTGGAGGAAGCAGTTCTGTCGGGCCAGTCGAGTTTAGGGCTAGGCCGACAAACAATATTCTTGCAGCAATGGAAGTTGATAGTGGTGAAGAGCCGGCGGTTGTTCGCGATTTTATGGACGTATTTGAAGATATATCGGGTTTACCGCCGAAGCGAGACGTGGAGTTCGCAATTGATCTTATTCCTGGTGCAGCGCCAGTATCTAAAGCGTATTATCCAATGGCACCAGTAGAGTTGGAAGAAGTTAAGAAACAGGTTGCTGAATTGCTTGAGAAGGGTTGGATTCGAAGCAGTAACTCGCCTTGGGGAGCTCCAGTTCTTCTAGTAAAGAAGAAGGATGGCACGAGAAGGATGTGCATCGACTATCGAGAAATAAACCGGGTGACTATTAAGAACAAGTACCCGATCCCTCACATTGGAGAACTTTTTGAGCAGCTTAGTGGCGCGAGGGTATTCTCGAAGCTGGATTTGCGATCCGGATATCATCAGGTCCGAGTGAAAGCAGAAGATATTTGCAAGACGGCGTTTCGAACTCGGTATGGACATTACGAGTACCTAGTGATGCCCTTCAGAGTAACGAATGCGCCGGCAGTATTCATGGACTTGATGAACCGAATCTTTTCACCGTTCTTGGACCAGTTTATCGTGGTATTCATTGACGATATTCTGGTTTACTCAAAGAGTTTTGAGGAGCATGCTGAGCACTTGAAGATCGCACTGCAGACGTTGAGACAGGAGAAATTGTATGCGAAGATGAGTAAGTGCGAATTTTGGCTGGAGGAAGTGAAGTTTCTGGGGCATGTTGTGTCTGGCGATGGAATCGCCGTCGATCCCGAAAAGATTGCAGCAGTTCGAGATTGGCCGATTCCAAAGAATGTTGCTGAGATAAGAAGTTTCATTGGATTAGCCGGATACTACAGGAGATTTGTGGAGAACTTCGCTCGTTTGGCAGAGCCATTGACCAAGCTTACGCGCAAGGAGGTACCCTTTTTATGGACGGATAAATGTGCGTTAGCTTTTGAGACGTTAAAGCAGAAGTTGATAACCGCCCCTATTTTGACCGTGCCAGACAATTCCGGAGGATTGGTAATTCACAGCGACTGTTCATATCATAATATTGCAATTCATACGCCCCACTTTTATTCATTTTATAAGTAAATAGGTACTCTTGACGCACGTTTGTTGCATGTTACAGGATACAGGCTCTTAGAGCAAATACAGTGAAAAAGACGAAAGATGATACAGAAAAGGGACTTTGGACCAATAAGCAGACGGATCTTACTCAAGCCGAGACGAAGAACAGTGCAAGGTCCAAAAAGACGAAAGTGAAACGGTCAAAAGATCCTTACAAGTTTTCACTGAGGATCTGGAGAAGACTAAGAAGCCCAACAGAGAAAGGAAGTATAAAAATAGGAAGACCAAGAAATGCTGAACCAAGCCCAGAAAGATGGTGAGCCAAGCCCACCAAAGGGCCGCGGAACCGCGGCCCAAGCGCCCCATTGCCGCGGTTCCGCGGCCATATCAGGCCCGTGTCGGTGGAAATTTTCCCTGTCGGTGTGTCGGTGCAGATGTTGGGATTTTTAGGGGGCAAATCTGTAATTGCATATCTACGAGAGTCTGTAACCCTAGCTTCACTGTTTGCTTATAAATTGTACTCAAAATCTGTAAAATGTTATGCCTCTTATCAATCAATAAAATTCAGACTTGTTGGTGGATCTAGAGCATCACTTTTTGTAAGCTTTTCTTTTAAATTTCTGCCTTAGTATAATTTAATTCTTGCCCTAGGTATCTCATATCAATCTTGCAGTATAGTAACTTTACTACTTGCCGTAGTTAACTAGTCTAGCTCCTTTTAATCTGCAGTAAGTAATAATTCAAGATCTGAACAAAACACTTTAAAACATAACAACACAAATGTCGTTTTTAGAACATTCCCTAATGAGCGAGTAAAATCCTCGCTTGTTAGGGTTAGGAACAAGGGAGGGAGTGAGAGATGAATATCTCTCACCTCCTTCAATGCCGATACTTTTTCTCAAAACTAGAACTTCATGCACGCATGCATGACCCGCTCCCTACGGCACCCTACCTACGAGGTAACGGTGAACCGTAGTATAAAGGGCCGGGCATTCATGACGTCCATGAAGATCGTACCAATTAATAAGAAAGGACGGACAAGGATCTAGAGGAAGAAACTTCGTTTCTTCCCAAATCATCCTAACCCCCTTTGCTAATAATTGTTATGATTTCTAAAAAGCTTTAATTAAACGGCATTGAAAGAGGTGACAATATTGATCTTATCAACCCTACCTTCAACCTAACCCTAACAAGTTCTTTAATATCATTTTAAATTAAATCGACAAAAACCAAACCACCATCGGAATCAACTCGTGATAACACAAAAACAGAAAGTTACACATCTCTGTGGATCGACCCGTATTCACCGGCTAGCTGCAAAGCGACGCCGTTTCTGATTACGGTAAATACAATTTTTTTGGACTAATCAAATGGCGTCGTTGCCGGGGATGGCGTAATTTTTTGTTTTGTATGATTTCGGGTTGATATAAATTTTGAAAAATCATAAAAATCAGAAAATACAAAATACAATAACATTTTAGCGATTTTTATCTGTTTGAAGGGTTCTATGTTTTGAATCTTGCAGGAACAGCAAAGGACTGTGAATCTGGAATTTTACAGAGAGCAAAACAGAAAAGGGAACATCAGAACAGAGTAGAATTGGTGAACAGGAGCTGCACAAAATTTTCCACAGCCTGATCCCACTGCTTGGCCGCGTTTCCGCCGCATATAGGGCATCAGGACCGCGGAACCGCCGCATGTCTGCCACGTCAGCACATAAAAATTACATGGTTTGATCCCTCATTCTCCCCTCTGCAACCTCCCATATATCTCTCTGAAAAACTTTCTGCAGGAATTCTTTGCTCTAAAAATTCTTTCTCCCCCTTCTAAATAACAGATTTTCTGCAGGTTTCTTTGTGCAGCGCTAAAAATTGATTGCAAGTGAATTTTACTGTTTTGCATAATTTAATCGGACTTTAAGGGGCTAATTGACCAAACTCAGATTGGGTGGGGATTTCATCACCCTTCCCAGGACCCAGAAAACACCTAAAGCATGTGCATTGACCACAGTTAATTAAAAAAGATTAGACTCAGACCTAAGAACATCGAGCTCAATAGGAAAAGGACTAGTATAGGCATCGGCCGTTTATCCTAACTGACATTGCGGTGTCTAGGCTAGTGGTTATTAATTAGGCCCACTGTAGTGGTGGTTCCTTCCCACTTACCTGGCCGTACTTGTCCGTGAAGAGGCGGTTTGAGGTCCTATTTCTAGCCCTAGTTAGGAGCTGTCTAGCAGACCTAGGCGACCCTAGATCTAGGCCTGATTGTGCATGTGTGGTTGATTTGTGTCACGAGTCCCTTTCCAAAAACCTTTTTGCAAAACTCTCACATAAAAAAAAAAGAAAAATCTTTTCAAAACTTGCAACTTGCCGCTAAGAAAACTTGCAACTCACTTCCACCACTTTCCCTCACTGACGTTATCTTACCTCCACATTCTGTCTTTTTCTTTTTTCTGACTGCACTACCCTTTAGTGTATGTCACTTTGGACTAGGGATACTGACGCCCGATTAGTCCGTGTTTCGTTGGTACCGACCGACGAACCTTTCGACACTAAAGTCGACACTCCGTCCACTTTCTTACCCTCAACTTCAAATTCTTTCACCGAAGGCATGTCGGGATTCAACCCCAACAATACCTTACCGACGGGAAGGATTCCACCTCCGTTAGGTGCGAATAACCCGAATCAGCCGCTTGTTGAAGCGCCCGCACGAGTTGCGCTCCAGGATCTCTTTTACCCCATCCGCACTTCTTTACCTACTTGTCTTTCACCCCCACCGGCAAATGGGGACAATTTTGAAATAAAACCACATTTCATCAATATGCTGCCAAAATTTCATGGTTTGGAATCTGAAGATGCATATATCTTTATTAATAAATTCCAAAATGTGTGCGCTATGATGAAAACAACCCAATTAAGTGATGACGCTATAAGGCTAAGGGTCATTCCTTTCACCTTATGTGACCTAGCCGAGAAGTGGCTATATAGCACCGCATCACATTCCATAAGAAATTGGGACGAGTTTGTGAAAGCTTTTCTGAAAAAGTTCTATCCTCATCGCAAAACTGCCAGAATCCGCAATGAAATAATTCAATTCTCACAACTTCCTTCCGAACCATTTTGGAAGTGCTTCGAGAGATTTAAGGACCTACTAGTTCAATGCCCTCATCATGGGATCGAAAGTTGGCAACTTTGCCAAACATTATACGAGGGATTGAACTCGACAACGAAGCAGTTGCTAGAAACCATCTGTCAAGGTCATTTTCTCTCTAAGTCTAGTGATGAAGCATGGCAGTTTCTTAAGGATCTTAGTGAGCAAACAATACAGTGGGAGAGTACCAAGACCACATCATCTTCTAGTGGTCAATCTAGGGCAGGCATACATCAAGTAGAGATGTCGATTGCCATGAAGGCCGAGATGGCCGCTCTTAAGAAAAAGCTAGAAGCGATTGAGACCAAAATCTCATCACCTTCTCCTGCCCCTGCTATGCCCCCACGAACTGTCTGTGCTTGTTGTGCGGATCCATCGCACCTAACCGAAGAGTGTCCTTATAATGCATCCACTTAAGGACAGGATCAAGTCAATGCTGCATTTCAGCAACGACAAAGAAACGATCCGTACTCTTCGACATATAATCCGGGGTGGAGGAGTCACCCAAATTTCGCTTGGAACCAAAATCAACAATTCCAAGGAAATAACAATTTTCAAAGACCTCCTCCTCCACAACAACAACAAGCACCTTCACAAACTCAATTTCAACCGCAACAATTTCAACAACAACCTTACCCTAATCAGGTGAACAATTTTGTGCCTAACAATGCTTACCAGCCAAATAATTATGTTCAACCTAATAATGATAAGGTTAGCTCGCTCGAAAGAAGTCTAGATGCGTTCCTTAAGCAATCTACATAGTCTACAGCAAGACTTGAGACTTCTATTCAATCTTTAGTGCAAAATAGTGCCTCACACGATCAAAGCATCAAATCAATTGAGGCACAAATTGCACAACTCAATGCGGCTTTGAGCGAGCGCGAAAAAGGAAAACTCCCGTCTCAACCACTGCCCAACCCCGGTCACGCACACGCTGCATATCAACAGCAGAATCATAACGTAAATGCTGTGACCACGTTGAGATCGGGAAAAGTGTTGCAAAACAATGTGGGCATGAACAATGACACCCCTGCCGGTGGCCCTTCTTCATCTTCTTCACCTTCTTCTTCTTCTTCAAAGCCTATTCTCCACCCTTCACATGGCTCTACCTTTTCTAGCTCGAACGGACCCATTTCTCACAACACGAACACATCTACACAGGGTGCCGTTCCAACTCGACAATCTGATCCGCAAAAGTTGGACTCAACCACCTTTCCAAATGTTCCTTTTCCTAATCGGTTGAGATCCAATAAACCAACTCCACAGATGGAGAAGATTGTTGACTTGTTCAAACAGGTTAGCATAAATATCCCTCTTTTGGATGCAATCCAACAAGTTCCTTCATATGCAAAAATTTTAAAGGACTTATGCACCAAAAATAGGAAGTCGCAAGTGCCAAACAAAGTTTTTGTGGCTAGTGCTATTAGTGATGCTCTTGTAAATTCCCTACCCCCAAAGCAAAAGGACCCCGGGTGTCCTACCATTTCGATAACAATCGGGGACAAGAACATCAATAGAGCACTATTAGATCTTGGCACGAGTGTCAATTTGCTACCCTATTCTGTGTACGAGCAATTGGGCGTTGGAGAGCTTAAGCCCACTCACTGTACTCTCCAAATGGCCGACCGGTCAATAACCCATCCTAAGGGAGAGCTGGAGGATGTGTTAATTAGAGTAGGGGATTTCATTTTCCCCGTTGACTTTATTGTGATGGATACACAACCTGTTGCTAACCCCCGGAACCAAATTCCGGTAATACTTGGTCGACCATTTCTGGCTACTTCCAACGCAGTGATCAATTGTCGTAATGGTTCAATGAACCTATCTTTCGGCAATATGACAATTAAGCTCAATATTTTCAAGTTGGGAAGTCAGCCTGCTGAGCCTAATGCTAGCGAACTCGATGTTTGCTCGATCAATGAGATCGCGGAGGAGGACTGTGAATTCGAGAATTTTTTGTTCGATCACAGCAATGTTAACGCCACTAGTACGTTCCTCCTAGAATCCGACGCAGCTTTCACAGCAGATAATGATTTTGAGTGCTTTACCTTCGTTGATGACTTTGAAGACTCATCACCTGAATTGGAGTCTTTTGCTTTTTCGGATGAGTTAGTTGAACCATCCGACACTATTGCGTACACTCGGTTCGAACCTTTGATGGAATCCTTCGAGTTTGAAACAACTACTCCATTGTTACCATCTATTGTTTCACCTCCTAAACTCGAATTAAAGCTTTTGCCGACACACCTAAAATATACTTGTCTAGGTGATAATGAGACCTTACCTGTCATTATATCAGCCTCTCTAGCTCTTGAGCAAGAGAAGGCTCTTTTGATGGTCTTATATAATAATCGGCAAGCTTTCGGCTGGTCTATGGCGGACATTAAGGGGATTAGTCCCCTCATAGTCGAACATCATATACACTTGATGGATGATGCCAAGCCAGCACGGGATCCACAAAGGCGCCTCAACCCCATCATGAAAGAGGCTGTTAAGAAGGAAATTGTCAAGTGTCTGGATAGCGGTATCATTTACCCTATCTCGGATAGCCAATGGGTTAGCCCAATCCACGTCGTGCCAAAGAAATCGGGCATTACGGTCATTACCAATGAGGCAAATGAGTTAATTCCCACCCGCACCCAAACTGGGTGGCGAGTCTGCATAGACTATAGGAAACTTAATGCCGCAACAAGGAAGGACAACTTTCCTTTACCTTTCATTGACCAAATGCTCGAGCGATTGGCAGGGCACGAGTTCTATTGCTTTCTTGATAGCTATTCCGGTTACAACCAAGTCCCCATCGCCAAGGAGGATCAAGACAAGACAACATTCACTTGTCCCTTTGGCACTTTTGCTTATCGTCGCATGCCCTTTGGGTTATGCAATGCACCGGCGACATTTCAGCGGTGTATGATGAGGATCTTTTCAGACATGGTTGAAAAGTTCTTGGAGATCTTTATGGATGATTTCTCCATCTTTGGCGACTCCTTCGACGAGTGTTTACTCCATCTTGACGCTGTTCTTACCCGTTGCAGGGATAAGAACCTGACATTGAATTGGGAGAAGTGCCATTTCATGGTGCGAGAGGGCATCGTCTTAGGACATGTCATCTCGCAAAACGGCATCGAGATTGACAGAGCTAAAATCGAAGTGATTTCTAACCTCCCTCCCCCAAAATGCGTCAAAGATATTAGAGCCTTCCTTGGCCACGCCGGTTTCTACAGACGGTTCATCAAGGACTTTAGCAAGATCGCTAGATCCTTGACTCTCTTACTGGCCAAGGACACAACTTTTGCTTTCGACTCCACTTGCATTGAAGCATTCGAGTCTTTGAAACATTCACTCATCACTGCGCCCATCCTCTCATCCCCCGACTGGATGCACCCTTTTGAAATCATGTGCGACGTAACAGACTTTGCTATTGGCGCTGTTCTTGGACAGCACATTAATAAGATGCCGCACGTGATTTATTATGCTAGCCGAACACTAAATGAGGCCCAACTCAACTACACAACAACAGAGAAAGAGTTTTTAGCTGTTGTGTTTGCACTCGAAAAATTTCGGCCTTATTTAATCGGCTCTCCAGTCGTTGTTTATACTGATCATTCAGCTCTTCGCCACCTTTTTGCGAAGAAAGATGCTAAGTCAAGGCTAATACGTTGGATCCTTTTATTACAAGAGTTTGACCTTGTCATTAAGGACAAAAAAGGATGTGAAAACGTAGTAGCTGATCACCTATCACGACTTCCTTCTTCTCCCACGCTCGATCTTCCAATCACTGATGTTTTTCCTGACGAGCAACTCTTGACCGTTTCTTGCGAACCATGGTTCGCCGATATTGTGAATTACTTAGCCACCGGCCTGATACCTAATGATTGGTCGAAACAGGATAAACTTCGATTTTTATCCCAAGTAAAGCATTTTTACTGGGATGAGCCCTATCTTTTTAAATACTGTTCCGACCAAATCATTCGTCGGTGTGTTCCTAAAAGTGAGGTCAAGAGTGTGCTGTCTTTTTGCCACGATCAAGCATGTGGCGGGCATTTTGGCCCAAAGAAGACAGCCGAAAAAGTTTTGCAGTATGGTTTCTATTGTCCACGACTCTTCAAGGATGCATTTGAATACTGCAAAACTTGCTCCCGGTGCCAACACTTGGGCCGGATATCGCGAAGAAACGAAATGCCGCTCCAACCTATTTTGGTTGTAGACATTTTTGATGTTTGGGGCATAGATTTCATGGGACCATTTCCTGACTCTTTTGGAAATGTGTATATTCTTTTGGCGGTTGACTATGTTTCAAAGTGGGTCGAGGCTGTGCCCAGCCGAACGAACGATAATAAAGTTGTCATTCGGTTTCTTAAAGAACACATATTTTCTCGATTTGGGCACCCTCGGGCGATAATAAGTGATAATGGTTCTCACTTCTGCAATAGGACTTTCGAGTCCTTAATGCGCAAATACTCTATCACCCACAAATTGTCAACGCCATATCACCCCCAAACATGTGGGCAAGCCGAGATTTCAAATCGGCAAATAAAGCAAATCTTGGAGAAAACGATTTCCAAAAACCGTAAGGATTGGTCACTTAAACTGATAGATGCACTATGGGCTTTCCGTACTGCATATAAGACCGATCTTGGTATGTCTCCATACCGGCTTGTGTACGGGAAGGCTTGCCACCTCCCAGTGGAGATTGAGCATAAAGCTTTCTGGGCTATCAAAGAGCTAAATCTATCTTTAGGATATGCGGGCAGCAATCGAAAGCTGCAATTGAATGAATTGGAGGAGCTGAGGGATGAGGCATATGATAATGCCATAATCACTAAAAACCGAGCTAAGGTGTTCCACGATAAACACCTTTTGCGAAAAACTTTTGAACCTGGTCAACAGGTTCTACTGTATGACACTCGGTTACATTTTCATCCCGGCAAGCTCCGGTCCAGATGGATAGGACCTTTTGTAGTCCGCACCGTTTATCCGCACGGTGCGGTTGATCTTGAAAATCCTGAAGACGGTACCTTATTCAAGGTGAATGGGCATCGACTGAAACCGTTCTTCACAGCGGACCCTTCGGAGGAGCTCCTGTTCCTGCAGGAGCCGATCTACACTGAGTGATGTTCCTCCACTTTCACCCCCAAATTTCTTTTTCCCAAAACATTATTTCAAATAAGTTTTGGGGTGTGTATATTATTTGTAAATGTATAATCCCAAAATACAATAAAAAATAATGAAAAAAAATTTTGAAAAAAAAAAAATAATAATAAAATAAATTTTTTTGGACCTAATTGCAATTTTCAGAATTAAGAGCTGATTTTACAAATAAAACCCTCGTTTTAGAGGGTGTTCTATACAAATAACCCCCCATCCCCTATTTAAAGGAACCCGAGCCCCCTGTTGTCTTAACCCTAAATTTTTCCTCTCTAAAAAACCCTAGCCGCCGCCACCCACCTTCTGCAGAAAAATCTCACCGTGCCGCCGCCAAACCGCCGCGGTTCCGCCGCCGTTGCCGCCTCCTGCCGCGCAACCGCCGCCGTCTGGAGTCTTCACCCCCTGAAATTTTCAGGGGAGGTAAATCTGACTGTTTCCTCTCTGTTCCTGCATATCTTTTTACTGAAAAATCTAAATGGCACATAAAATGCAGTTTGAAAGGGATTTTTCCCCTGTTTTCGCACACGAAGTATACGATAGATATTTCACACATGAAATCGAACAAAGGGGATGGAATTTCCTGCTCTATAATCACTCATCTGCGTTTGCCCTACCTAACCTAGTTGCCCTATTTTACGAATCCATGGAAGATAATAGCCTTGACAACTTAGGTTACATTAAACTAAATTGGGAAAATCGTGAAATTCACATCGATAGGGACATGATACACGAGGTTACACTCATACCATGTGTACCTGCACATGAACACCCATTGCGCTTTGAAGATTATATGCCCTTGATGGGTAATGACTGTGCACGAGAGCCGCGTAAGGGCATCCAAGCACGGACCCTTTTCGCGAACGTTTTAACTACGTGCCGGTGGGCACAAAACAATATCTTTGGTAGTTCCCACAACACGACTTTTTTCACCCCTTCATTACATGTCGTACACACACTGATGATGAAAAATCCAAGGTTCGACATGTGCACGGTTTTGCTCCAATCTATAGGTACGGGGAAACGAGGTACCGTATACCTATGTCCCATGCTTGTTACCCAACTCTGCCGTTATTTCCTCCCCGTCGAGGAATTTGACTCATACATGATAGACGGTGTCCCGGTTCGACCACTTGTAGAGGGCGTCACGTCGTCCTACTCTAGACTTACTGATATTTGGACACGAACGGAACCGGCAGAAAATGTACCTGCACACACCCCTAGCTCGAGCTCGACTTCGAGCGGGGAAGAACTAACTCCCCAGGAGCATGCGCGATTGATGCGAAGAACAGTGAGAAGAATCGACTCTTTGAGGGATGAGTTTCGGGCAACTGCACGAGATCACGACCGTCGGTTGACGGAAATTCAGAGGGGAATCCAAACACTTTTGGCTAGAAGGGAACGATCACGTTCACGCTCACGAGCGCGACGTGGAGCCGGGCAGTGAGGTCACTGCTTTGCTCAAGTTTGGGGGAGGGGGTAATGTATATAGTTATCTTTTGCATTGCATATTGTATATATTTTCTTTTCCTTTTGCATATTTAATTTCTGCATTGCATCTTTATATAAAAAATTCATAAAAATTTGAAAAAAAAAATTAGGAAACTGAAAAACCCATAAAAATTGAGAAAAGTTCAAAAATTATAAAAATTATTGTATTCAATTTTGGTTAATTGACTTGAGTTTGATAAAAAGGTTAACTGGCTAGGAAAAACTAGATCTTAGACTTAGCAAATTAAAAACCCTAAAAATAACCTTCTTTAGAGTTTAACGGTAGAGAATATATGTCTTTGTAGGTTATTTAGGAATAGGCAAATTTTGGGTTCACTTCGTGGGTTAAGCCAAAATAAAGGAAGAGTATTAATGTTCTTATTAGAGTATAAGTTCGAAAGATAGTTCCTAGCTTAAGTTTAGATTCTAAAAACATGTACCCTACAAAATGCACAATCACGCACCTTGAAACTTGGATTAGTAGAAGAGACCTTGAATTACTCTTGTCTAAAGTCCTTAGCACAATGAAAATAAAAAAATAGTGAATAAAAAAAAATGGACACTGGTTTTTGTGATCACATAGGGCTAGAAAATTATTTAGCGAGGGTGCTTCATCACCTAGTGCCTTAGACCAACTGGTTTGGGAGTCACTGCTAAAAGCCTTGGGTGTTGCAAAACTTGGAAATACGCTTTAAAGGGCTAACGCATCTTGTAATCGGCTGTTGGTACCTCAAGAAGTATTAACGGTCGCATGAAGGATGTGTAAGCGAAAGTTAAGAAAAATTCACAAATTAATAAGTGCTTTAGACAATGGACGAGAGTACGATTGCTTGATTTGAATTTCCAAGTGTAGGGGTGACAATTACACACACGTGGGGATATGTGATTAGAGTTTAGATAAGAGAAAGGAATGAAGAATAAAACTTGTATCTTTAATAGAGTTGATAGAAATTCCTAAGTGGAGATGAAACTCTAGAAGAAAAACTTAAGAAATGCTGAATTCTAAGTAATTTTATAGAACATGTACAATCTTAAGTTACATAATAAGGAAGTGTGAAGAATATGGGTGGATAATTTGCAGGGCGACGATAATAGAATTCCTTGTTAGAAAACCTATTTTGGAGAGCAAAAGTCGAAAAACCAAATTGATAGGATTTTGTGGGTGTAATCCGCTGAAAACCCTCAGGAGACAACACTCCTCCTACTAGGGACACCTAGAGGTTTAACGGCTTGTTGCACGTGCTCAGTGCAATCGCGTTTCCCTGCGAAAGTGCGGCTAGGTTAGAATAAAATAATAAGTTTGCTCGAGGACGAGCAAAAGATAAATTTGGGGGTATTTGTTCATATCATAATATTGCAATTCATACGCCCCACTTTTATTCATTTTATAAGTAAACAGGTACTCTTGACGCACGTTTGTTGCATGTTACAGGATACAGGCTCTTGGAGCAAATACAGTGAAAAAGACGAAAGATGATACAGAAAAGGGGCTTTGGACCAATAAGCAGACGGATCTTACTCAAGCCGAGACGAAGAACAGTGCAAGGTCCAAAAAGACGAAAGTGAAACGGTCAAAAGATCCTTACAAGTTTTCACTGAGGATCTGGAGAAGACTAAGAAGCCCAACAGAGAAAGGAAGTATAAAAATAGGAAGACCAAGAAATGCTGAACCAAGCCCAGAAAGATGGTGAGCCAAGCCCACCAAAGGGCCGCGGAACCGCGGCCCAAGCGCCCCATTGCCGCGGTTCCGCGGCCATATCAGGCCCGTGTCGGTGGAAATTTTCCCTGTCGGTGTGTCGGTGCAGATGTTGGGATTTTTAGGGGGAAAATCTGTAATTGCATATCTACGACAGTCTGTAACCCTAGTTTCACTGTTTGCTTATAAATTGTACTCAAAATCTGTAAAATGTTATGCCTCTTATCAATCAATAAAATTCAGACTTGTTGGTGGATCTAGAGCATCACTTTTTGTAAGCTTTTCTTTTAAATTTCTGCCTTAGTCTAATTTAATTCTTGCCCTAGGTATCTCATATCAATCTTGCAGTATAGTAACTTTACTACTTGCCGTAGTTAACTAGTCTAGCTCCTTTTAATCTGCAGTAAGTAATAATTCAAGATCTGAACAAAACACTTTAAAACATAACAACACAAATGTCGTTTTTAGAACATTCCCTAATGAGCGATTAAAATCCTCGCTTGTTAGGGTTAGGAATAAGGGAGGGAGTGAGAGATGAATATCTCTCACCTCCTTCAATGCCGATACTTTTTCTCAAAACTAGAACTTCATGCACGCATGCATGACCCGCTCCCTACGGCACCCTACCTACGAGGTAACGGTGAACCGTAGTATAAAGGGCCGGACATTCATGACGTCCATGAAGATCGTACCAATTAATAAGAAAGGACGGTCAAGGATCTAGAGGAAGAAACTTCGTTTCTTCCCAAATCATCCTAATCCCCTTTGCTAATAATTGTTATGATTTCTAAAAAGCTTTAATTAAACGGCATTGAAAGAGGTGACAATATTGATCTTATCAACCCTACCTTCAACCTAACCCTAACAAGTTCTTTAATATCGTTTTAAATTAAATCGACAAAAACCAAACCACCATCGGAATCAACTCGTGATAACACAAAAACAGAAAGTTACACATCTCTGTGGATCGACCCGTATTCACCGGCTAGCTGCAAAGCGACGCCGTTTCTGATTACGGTAAATACAATTTTTTTGGACTAATCAGCGACGCATCTGGGAAAGGATTGGGATGTATTTTGATGCAGCATGGGAAGGTTGTAGCATACGCATCAAGACAACTGAAGACCCATGAGAAGAATTATCCAACTCATGACTTGGAGCTTGCGGCCTTGATCTTCGCTTTGAAGATTCGGAGACACTACCTTTTGGGCGTGAGAGTCAAAGTTTTTACAGATCACAAGAGTTTGAAGTATGTGTTCACTCAGAAGGAGTTGAATATGAGGCAGTGTAGATGGTTGGAGCTGATGGCTGACTACGACCTTGATCTTAAGTACCATCCGGGGAGGGTTAACGTCGTGCCGGATGCGCTTAGTCGGTTACCAGCAATTCAGGTGTTAACTACGCAGAAGGAGATCATTGCAGATTTTCGAAAATTTGACTTGGAGGTTGTGCTACCGCGTTCTACGGGACAGTTGATGCAGTTGCAAGTACAGTCGTCTTTAATTGAGAAAATTAAAGCAGCACAATCGCAGGATCCTAGACTGCAAAAGTTTCGAGAGCAAGTTGAAGCCGGACTACGAACAGATTTACTGGTCCACGAAGATGGTTCGTTGAGGTATGGTAGCCGTTTGTGTGTGCCAAAGGGAGATGTTCGTGAAGAGCTTATGAAGGAGGCACACAGTTCAGCTTACTCTGTACATCCAGGAGGCACAAAGATGTACCGTGATATTCGACAGCATTTCTGGTGGGAAGGCATGAAACGGGAGATTGCTCGCTTTGTGGCAAAGTGCTTGGTGTGTCAACAAGTTAAGGCTGAATATCAACGGGTTGCTGGTTTGTTGCAACCACTTCCGATTCCTCAGTGGAAGTGGGAACATATAACCATAGATTTCGTGACGGCTTTACCGCGGAGTCCAAAGGGCAACAATGCAGTATGGGTGATTGTTGATCGGTTGACCAAGGCCGCTCACTTTATTCCTTTCCGGGTTGGTCAATCAACGGAGACTTTGGCAGAGCGGTACATGCAGGAGATTGTAAGATTACATGGTGTACCGGTGAGCATCGTGTCCGATTGGGACACTCGGTTCTTATCACACTTCTGGAGGAGTTTACAGGAAAGTTTGGGGACTCGATTGAAGTTTAGCACAGCTTATCATCCTCAAACTGATGGTCAGTCGGAGAGAACGATCCAAACTCTTGAAGACATGTTGAGAGAATGCATGTTGGACTTCAAGGGTTCGTGGGAGGATCATCTACACTTGGTGGAGTTTTCTTACAACAACAGTTTTCAGGCAACTATCCAGATGGCTCCGTTTGAAGCTTTGTATAGTCGTAAGTGCCGTTCACCTGTTTGTTGGGATGATGTCGGTGAACGAAGATTATTGGGACCAGATTTGGTTGTACAGACAATTGAGAAGGTTAACACTATCAGGAGTCATATGAAGGCAGCATAAGACAGACAGAAGAGTTAGGCTGACACGTCAAGAAGACCTCTAGAGTTCGCCGTGGGTGATTTGGTATTCTTGAAGATATCACCGACTAGAGGGGTGATTCGTTTTAGGAGTCGAGGAAAGCTTAGTCCTCGATTTGTTGGACCCTTTGAGATATTGGAGCGTGTTGGAGAGGTAGCGTACCGTTTGGCGTTACCGCAGTCCTTGGCAGGTATGCACGATGTGTTTCACGTATCTCAACTACGAAGGTATGTTCGAGATGAAACACACGTTTTGGATCATTCGGAGTTAGCAGTACGGGAAGACTTAACTTTTGAGGAGCGACCGGTTGAAATCGTGGATCGAAGGGAAAAGGTTCTCAAGAACAAGGTTATCCCCCTTGTGCTTGTTTCTTGGGGTAATCGATCGCATGGAGAGTCCACTTGGGAACGAGAAGATGAGATCCGGCAGAAGTTTCCTCACCTTTTCCTGTAGTTTTCTATCTTTGTATTCTTGGAATTTCGAGGACGAAATTCTTTTGTAGTTGGGTATGATGTAACACCCGAGCCCAATACTACTATTTTTCTGTTACTGTTTGAGCATTAATGTGATACTCATTTCATTTAGCCTGTCTATTTGTCACTTACCGTAAAATTTTATCTGGCAAGGTCATTTCTGCATATAACAAATTTTAGCATCTAAAATGAAATTAAAAATATCCATCTTGGCCTACTCGACACCCCTAGTCTTGTGGTAGCGTCCGTGTTTTGTGTTCTCGTCCCGTTCAGTGAAACGGGCGAGTTTGGACGGCTACGCGCACGTACAGGTGTCCGACTTGGGGGTATGATTTTTAATCATAAAACACCTCATTTTAAAATTTGGAACCCGCTTAAAATCCTATTATTTAAATTTCAAATTTTTGGACCCAACCCGGACGCGATTTGGAAATGTTTCATTTAGTGCCAAAATCCCAAATTAATAAAATATTCTAAACCATAATATATTCATAATATTTACTGTTAGTTTAAACTTTCTAAAATCTTTTCAATATTTCTTTTAACCTCTGAATTTTCCCTCAGCCTATCACGTTGGCTTAAATCCCGTGGGCCCCTCCACTTACTCTCTCTCCCTCGTATCTCTTCCTCTCTCTCTCTAGCTTTCTCTATCTCTCTCTCTCTCCCCTATATATAAATTTCCCCCTTCACTTTTTCTTCACGAGACTGTAGCCCACGCGATAAAACCCAGCAACCTAACCCTAGCCGCCTCGTCACTGTCGCCGTCGCAGCCCCGACGCCGGCGCCAACGTCACCATCGCCCTCGCCTCCGCCTCCTCGTCCCAACCTCAACATCTCATTCCTTCTCCCCGTGCGCACTATGCAGCAGCAACCCCGGCTACCCCGTGCCTTCTCTGTGCTGCCTGAAACGTCGCCGGCGACCCCTGCGCCGCCCCTGGCCGTCGCCGACGAGCCCCAACCACCTCTAAACACCTTTTAAGTGCCCCTCCACCTTTCCTTTCCTCTTCCCTTTCTCCAGAACTAAAACAGTCGCTGGAAGTTTTGCAGATCGCCGGAGACGCCGTCCTCGCCGCCGTCGATCTCGCCGCAGTCGCCGCCGTCGATCTCGCCATCGTCGCAAATACCCTCTGGACCAGTGAGTATTTTCCCCCATCATCTTCTTCTCTGGTCTTTTCCTTCTTTCCAAAGTCTATACCCGCTTGAAACCCTATTTACTGTTTTTGTGCTCGCCGGAATCCGGCCGTGCCGGTGACGTGTCCCGACGATCCAGCGGAGTGCTCTGACCCGTGAGGTCCCTTGGTTCGTCGTTTGGGTTCAATCCGTGAACCGTGCGTCCGTCGCGTGTCTCCCCGCCGACGTTACGTTCCGTTTTTCCCGGTTCGCGACCCGTCGAGGCAAGTATCACTTGCTACATGCTATACTATACATTTATATATTTTTTGACTCATTAAACCTGCAAAACTTAACTTGGTATAGTCGTTTCTCATTTGGTTGCAATATGACATATATCATTTTACAGTTAACATAAAATTTACAGTTTGCCAATTTAAAACTAATAACTAAGTTTACCTGTTAATCACATTTTACTGTTTAATAGATGGTAGCCCTTACCCATGTAGTTCTAGTACATTCGGACATTTGTATTCAAAGGCTGATATAACTGTATTGCATCATCATTTAAATTATTGCACCGCTAAGGGTGCTCAAAACCTGTTAAGATAATAAAACGGCTGCACTGTATTAATGCACTCTTGTGATTGAATGAAACTGCTTATTGTTGTTTAACTTATTGCTTATTTCCTGCTGTTAATCCCCTGTTCGATTATATATCTGTTTGTGAGCACACCCACGATATTGTTACATCTTGACTTGACTTTGTCACACATGGTATATATTGATACACTTGACATGGTACCGTTTACTGCTTGACTTGACATGATGTACCATGACCTGACCCGTTACCTGATCTTGTGCCTAATGCCAACAAACCTGACATGTAGTCCTTATGGACCGTTCCTGTTGTCTATCCAGACAAACCTGTTTACCTGATCCTGTGTTGGCATTAGTTTCTTGATTTTCGGGATACCTGACTTGACTTGCACATATAACTTGGGGGTATGGGGAAATCAAAGGTGAAACCTGACTTGTAACTCGACAGTTCACTACCTGTCCTGAGTGTACACATTCCTGTTTTGTGCCTAGCGGCATGTCTCGGTTTAAGCCGAGAATATTGTGGCCGTGGTCCCGGGTATGTACGGGATACTATCGAGTGTACACATTCCTGTTTTGTGCCTAGCGGCATGTCTCGGCTGCAGCCGAGAATATTATGGCCGTGGTCCCGAGTATGTACGGGATACTATTGAGTTACATCGACGATTCATCAATTGATTTCAAAGACTTTAGACTAGGAAACCTGATAGAACAGTTTAGTTACCCACTGCACATTACCCTGCACTGCTTGTTATACATTATTGCTTTATTCATGTTTATTTCTGCATTGCCTATTACACTGTTCATATTATATTACTTGTTGACATGACGCGCTGACGTCTGGGTTTTGCATGGCCCAGATTCTATACCACTGTCGCAGTCCGAGCAGGAGTACTTCAGCCAGCAGGCTGAGTTGTGAGTCCAGTAGTGGTTAGTTTTATTTCCTGCATTTATTTCCAGATATGAGCCCGCATTATGGGACATACTTTTCAGTTATTGTATTGGATCATTTTCTTCCGCATTTATTTATCATTGACTCTTGTTATTCTGGATTGTGGACATGTTTTTAGATAGTTTTATTTTGTTCTTGATATCTCTACAGCCGTAATGTGACTGTGGATGGATACTTCCTACCCACAGGTAGCATGGTTGGCTATGTCACGTGCCCAATCTTGCGTACTCTGGGAAGCGGGGCGTGACACGCCACGACAACCGATCCACAATATCAGCACAACACAGAACATCAACAAGAATGTCATGTTCGCAAACTCGTTTAGTCGAACATATAGCAATTAGTCGGGTTGTACCGCTCAAATGATATTCACGGTCATAGATATATCACATGCACTGATAATCACACGTACTTAAAATTTCGATCGACTAAACTTCCCAAAATTGGCCCCCAAATGCAATCCAACTCTTAAACAAAACTGGGCCAAAACCATATATACCAAAAATCATATTTCCAAGTATTAGAGTGCCAGAAGAATTTTGGTGCACCATGGCCATAAATACACCGTGGAACCGAGGCCAATAAGCCTATTATGCGGCAGTTCCGCGGCCATTTGTTTTGGTCACATGCCAAAATTTCTTTAGGTTCTCCAAAATTGTCTGTACGTATTTTTAAGACCCTCTGGAAAAAAATTCGAACAGATTTTAAAATCGGCAGCAAGCACAGAAAATTGGAAAAATGATTCGGAAATTTGGGTCGATCGATATTTTAACCTCGTGCAAACTTGCAAGTAAGATTTATGGGGTGGCTCTGATACCATGTTGGGTTACGCCAGCGCCCTGGCCATCTACCGTGGCGGGTGCGAAACAAAAACCGGCGTTTAAAAACTTGGCGCTAACGAAATCCGCCGGACCGAACCATAAAGCCTAAACTAGAAAACTAACAAAGAGCTAATCTACTATGATAGAAGTGTTATACCGAATGATACATGTCCTTCGGTTTTCTACCATCTTCATAAGCTCCTAGACATCATGGATCGAGTTTGGCCTTCGGTCTCCCTCCATCGAAGATGATCCACCTGACGATTTGTAGTTCGAGCTCCAACCTCATAGCCGAGGTAACTAGGGTACCTAGTTCGCTAAACTAGATAGCCTAGAGAATGTAGAATCTAATGATAGATTAATTTGTCTCCAAACACCCTAAGTTTCTCAACACATGAGACTTTTAGGGTGGAGGTAGAAGAAAATGCTTTAAGGATGAGAGTGTAGTGAGCATCCATGAAAATGGCTAAGTGTTGTGAGCTATCTCCAAGAATGAATCAATCCCACAAAATATCTCACAACACAAATATCAAGCATGACTCAATAGTGCCACCATGAGTCACCCCATGAGTCACTCCACGAGTCACCACAAAGCCATGCTTCATTTAAACCCAATGCACAACTCATCCCTCCACCTCATTTAACCATTTAAGCAAAATGATTAAAACTAAAATGAGGCGTCATCTTCTGGAAGCACCTTGTAATAAATTACAAGAATACCCCTCATCCGTATATACATACCCGTATCCGTATTCCGACAAAATACGAATACAAAAGAGACGAAAATAATCCAGCAATATAATACTAGAATCCGGCTTAAACCAAAACCCACTAGTATTATCCGTCCGAATCATGATACATGCACAAGTGCACGTATATGATCGAACCCTGCCGTAAAACCATATGGTCTCTACATCGTTTCGCCCAAAGCAGGGAAACCCTCTGTTTGGGACTCTAAAGACTACGCTGGCAGTACGTTTAACCACAAGCACGCCAATGGCACTAGCTGTACGTAACGGCTACCCAGGTATTGAGCGAAAGGAAGGCCGACGAGCAAACTCATCCGAACCCCTACTGAGCCTGTCCGTGACAATATCCGTACAGTCCGGTCTCTTCATTTAAGAGTATCGCATATCGGGTCTAGGGGGAAGGATAAAGTCAGACCCCTAATAACGCGATATTTCATGTCGGTATGGAGCCCATCACCAACTGAGAAACTACTGAGCCAAATTAGTAATTCTCAACTATATTGGCTAAGGATTTCTGGTGATGGGCACTCGGGCACAACGTGACATCAACCCCCAATACCGGGAGAGACGAATCCCCGACGATCCGCTCACTGCCTCCATGTGGCTCGGGACTGTACCCAACTAAAACCTATTTGCACGACTCCTTTGAGCTGTGGTAGGGTAGCAATCAAAGCACAGTGGGAACTCACCCGAGACAAATGACGATCTCAAGTCGACAGACTAAACTGTACACATGTCACCTGGAAACTACTATCTGACAATAGGTATAATACCAACTAGCATTTTCCCGGTGGGTCTTTCCAGTGTACTCATAACCCAATGAGCACCTGCATACTATCTTAGGTGACTAACTGACATCAATGGCTTGTGAGATCGGCCATCGCCCAGTCTCGATACTCTCTCGACTAGGGACATTTAAGGATGTGCTTATAGACCACCCAGCTCCCACATATATGATCTCCATCATAATACTGGTAGTCAAGCAAGAATCCTATGGGCTCTATCAACATGTAATAGTGATCTGTAATACCACATAATGCATGTACATAATGATAAAGACAAACTATATAGCATACTATCATTTTGAGTAAGACTGTTCTACCCGTATAGGTCCTCCCTCAATCATAATAATCACCTGCCTACGATTTCAATAATTGCTTTGAGGGCACTATAGCCAACAACGTGTAGGGTTCCGATCGAATAATTGTATTAGTTACCCGGACTTTCGATCGGACGGTTGATAATACTAGCCAGCTTGGGATTAAGGCGGATTATTAAACCAGGTATTGATTTGATAATTTACGTATATATATTTTGATATGTATATTCTAGTATTATGTTCTTTGTGTTATTCTATCTCTTTGTGTATTCATATTTTGATACGAATAAGGGTATGTATATACGGTCGAGTGTATTCTGTATTTATACGGAAAACATTTTAGAAGGTGGACACCTCATTTTGGTTTTTCCATTTATTAATTTAAATGGAAAATGGATGTAAAGGTAGTGAGGTGAGTATAGTGAGAACCATGCTTCAATAGTGTTGACATATGAATTGAATATTCATTTGTGCAAACTATGCAAGCATGGTTGTGTTTTAATATTGGAAAAATGTTTTTACAAAACTATGGTTCATGTTTTTCTTTCTCATGGATGAAATCATTCTCACCATTTTGCTTCTCTCTCCTCACTAGCCTTTCTTGAGCTCCTCCTCCTTCTTCTTGATCTTCCTCTCTACAATCTTATGTGTTGAGAATCAAGAGAGGAAGTGAGATAGATATACACTAAGAACAACTCACGATATCCTAGACACTTTAGATTAGCAATCTAGAGTCTCTAATTACTCCACTAGACTTTTAGTGTGAAGCTAGAGCTATGAACTATATCCTTCGGGTGGATCATTTTCGACGGAGGAAGACCGGCGGTCAAGCTCAATCAAGAGGATCTCAAGGAGCAAAGGAAGAAGATAGAATACCGAAGGATGCGGATCTTTTGGTAAAATAATTCTATCACGGTAGTTAAAGATCTGTTTAGATAGCTAGTTTTGGTTTAAGGTTAGATTCTAGGATGTGTTTTCTAGCGCCGGATTTTTTAAAAATTAAAGTTTTTCGTTCTGCAATGGCCGCGGTAGACGGCCAGGATGATAAGAAACCCAACTTATTTGGCCAAAATTTTGAAGGATCTGCTGTTAAGACTTTTGTGAGATAATTGTAATTTTTGGATATTTTATAATTTACGTTTTGATTTTCCATAAACCCTATAAAGGCTCTGTATAATTCATTAGTTGATCATCTCTTCCATAGGCTTTCAATCTAGGGTTTTCAAGTTGGAAAGGGTCAATAATTGTAGGTTACTTTTTATTATTAATAAAGTTTTCTTTTTGATAATATGAGTAGCTAATTTTCTTTTTAGGGTTAGATCTGTTGTACTTCTATGGTTGGATAAATTAATTGCCTTCTTGTTTCACTTGTTTTCATATGATTTCTATTGATTAAAAGCTCTCTCTTTAAGCTTTTCATCTAAAAAACTAATTTTTATAATGAAAGTTGACATCTTAAATAGGATTAGGGAAAAGATGACAACACATAATAAATTAATTAGGTTAATGAAGATTGATGCCCTAAAAATCTAATTAGGGAAGATAAGAAGAAAACTTTAGTCAAGAGAATTCAATATAATTAATTAGGGTAATCTAAGTACACTGAAAGCATTTATTCAAAGGTTGTTTCTAGATTACTATTAATTAAATAGAACTACTTGCTTTAATTTAATTTCTAAATGAAATTATGTACTTGATCGGTTAACATTAATAATATGAATTATCTTTACATATTTGTTTTATAGTTCATTACTAAATTGATTTAATCTATATTTTTACATAATTAATAGTTAATTAATTAAAGCGACAATCTAGAGAAGAAGAAAAATCATATAACCCAATCATAATAGTTTAAACAATTCAAAACCCTAGGATCTCCCTATTCTTATTTTAATCTCTTTTAATTACTTGCTTTTAAGTTTAAGTTTTAAAACAAAAAACTAATCTCGTTACTTAGTTAGAATTAATTAAAATCACACCTCTCTGTGGATCGATTCGTAAGTACTATAGCAAATAAATGTGCACTTGCGGTAAAATTTAGAAGACCAATAAAATCTCAATCAATTGTTCTGGTCTAAGTTTAAGTTTTTCCTAGTAGATTGTTGAGGCGCCTTCGAGCATAAGGCGACGAGAACGGAGTTCCAAGGTGTTGAGAAAATGAAGAGATTATGGCGAATTTGAATCAAGGTGGAGATTGTTGAATTTGATTTAAATTCAGATTAATTAGGGATTTGTTAGGATTTAAATCTAATGTGTTTGGTTTAGATATAAATCTAATCACTAGATTAAATTCATATTATTTGTAGTTTAAATAAGGATTTATCTCCTAACATTTATTTATCCTATAAATATAAAGGTTTTCTTTGAAGTTTTATGAATCCATAATTCTCCAATAACCTAAGGTTTGATTATAGTGGGGAAGGGCTGACAAGCACGGTCAAGGATAAAGAGAGATTTTGTAAGAGATGGTAATTCTTTGTAAAGGAGGGGTGAGAAGCTGGTGTAATCTCTTGTAATTCTTTCTCATAATGGAAGTTCTCGTCGCGGTTTGCAGAATTAAGTGCTAGTTGCACCGAACCTGAGTAAATCTTGTGTGTTGTTGTTGGTTGTTCTTTTCGTGTGATTTGGTATCCGTCGGATAGTTTTTTCATTATACCTTAAAATAAAGGTCTTGGATTTCCGATGCGCATATATACGTAATCCTTACAACATATATTGTGTCACGACCCAGATATGGTACGTGACCAGCACTTGAATCACATAAAGTCTATAGGACCCCACCGTAACTCAAGTAAGCCAAAAACCAGGAATCTAAACCTTTTAAGAAAAATAGTAGAGGTAAAGCTTTGAAAAGTGATTATTCATGAAATCAAGTTAGTATAAGTAAAGTTCGTTTGAAAAATAAGTGGATTATATACTATGGTTTGAAAATATTTTTGTCATTTGAAATTTTGGCAGCACCTCCTTTATAAATTTTGATCAAAACCAGTACATAAGCAATAATAATATTTGCATCCCCAAGCGGGAGCTAGCTCATCGCCAATCGGCGGAAACACAAACACGCAGATAAATATATACGGCACCTAAGGCAAAGATCAACTCAGAGAAGTAAAGAAAACCCCAAAACAACAACTCAACAATGTCCATACTCGGCATATAAAGAATAATATAAGTCATGACTCTAAGTCTGAAAGAATATACAAACTGGTCTCTAAGTCTACAGATATACATAGTCTAGTTGATGGAGCTTTTAATTAGATACAAATGAAATAAAAAGTGTACAAGCGGTGGTTACGATCCGCAGTGTAACCCACCTACCAAGCAATCACCAGAAGAGAAAATATGTCAGCAAGCCACTATTGATCCGAGCAGTCGGTCCTGCAAGAAAACCATGGCACAACGGGGGTGAGTTGCCAGCTCGTGGGTAGAAGACATCATCAAGTGGAAATCGAATGCATAATAATCTACCTAGGTCATACAGTAATATAATATCGTATCGTGTGGTAACGAATGAATGTGCACATATGTATATACGAATATAATATCGTGCCTGTCAATATGTTGTAACATGTCATCCATAGCATGTTTATATATATCATCCACTGAGTGTCCATAAACGACACTCGAAATCATCATAAAATCCTGAGTGTCCAGTATCAACACTTGAAATCATCATAAATCCCATGTCCAGCATTGACACGTAAATTCTCATATCTCAGGCGGCGTCTCATCGGATCGGCCCACATATCTCAGACATCGTCTCATCAGATTGGTCCTCATATCCATCTATCTCATATCACTCCGGTCGATATCCTCCGGATATCTGCCGAGTCCAATACTATCACCTGTAGGTGGTATTCCCAGCCAGTCTCAATGCCTTTCTATATGATCTTCTTGTCCCTAGGTACCGTAGCGGGTCCACCATGTACCCGTAGAAGGTGACTTCTCACTCCTCGAAACGGATAGTAATCATATCTCAGAACCGAGAAATCTCATGGTGGACGTCGAAATATCATGTCAAGAGAAAACCGCTTTTTCAAAACATTCACAAGTTTTTTAAATCATATCTGCAGTTTCTCAAATCCAGAAATCTCATGGATGCAGAATCTCATAAGAATATGGCAATAATGAAACAATATGTATAGGCACATAACAATCCTATAATATATAGCAAGTGAGTTCATATAAGCGTGTCGTATAGCAATATAAAGAAAGTGCAATATCTGAAACAGTACGTGGTACTGAGTACTAAACAATAATATATATGTGTATCTGGCATGCCAATTACTGATGATGTGTGTGTGAGCATACGAGTGTTGGGGTAAAAATTTACACCCCGGTTGACCGAGTCAAGGTCAAGGTCAACCCCAAACCAGGTGGGCGCAAGCCCAGGTCCAGCGGGCCCATGCCCAAGTCGAGCCCGCGGCCAGCCTCCCCACGTCAACAAAAAAATCATGTAATAAATAATTTTTATGTAATTTTTTATACATGAATGTATACAAAATGGGCAGAAAGCCAAATTTTTGTAAGCCCATGGCTTATGTGCAAAAATAAATGGCACATAAGCCATGGGATGGGCAAAATTCCATTTTGTAAAGCCCAAGGGGCTATATGCAAATATGTAAGCCTATAAAAGGCAACATGATGATGAATAAAGTAACAACTTTTCATTCTCTCCACAAAAATTTTAGATCTGAGATCTTTTGTGCCTCCTGCTCCTTTTCCAAGGTTCTAAACCTTCTCATTTCTTTTGAATTAAATCAAGAGTTTTACTCTTTCTTTTCAAAAACTAAGAAGTTTTCCACCACAAAACCCACAAAGGGGAACTTGGATCTACCATTAGATCTCAGAAAGGAGAGATTTTTAGATCTCACATTTCTTGATCATTAAGATCCAGCCAACAGAGGAGGAAGAGGAAGAACGCCTTTCATCAACCAAAACATTTTAGGAGTTTAACTCCATGTATTTACATAGATATATATATATATATAATAAATATTTCCTTTCTGAAGTATAGCTTCTGGTTCTGGGACAAAAAGCCCCTTTGTCTCGCCAGCGCCACTGCGCTCGAACGCAAAGCGCCCACGTGCCGACACATGGCGCGCCGCGCTCAGGCGCACTGCGCTCGAGCGCAAAGCGCCCACGTGCCGACACGTGGCACGCTTGCGCCTGAGCACACAGCACCTAAGCGCATAGCGCTCAAGGCGCTGGCCCCACGCATCCCTTGGATTCCTTTTCCCCCTCTTTTTATGTACATACATATATATATACATATGTATACATATTTACACATACACATACTCCACGACACTGCCCCTGTTAGAAAAAATTTCTAACGGGGCGCTGCCCCGCACCCCGCAAGGGGGCTGCTAGCCCCCTTGACCCCCAACCCGCTATCCGGGTAGCGGGACCCCCGTAAAAACTCTGCGTGGCTCCCGACATATCCAAACCCCCCTTCCAAAACAACACACACGTACACTGCACATTGAGTTCGCATGACCAGTTTAACCCGTTAATCGAAGGTTCCCTCGCTCCAAAGGCGAGAGGTAATTAACGGCAGCTTAGTCCGCGGCTGCCGGAGATTCAGATCCCCACAATCATTAAACCCTGGCCTACCCTAGGCAGGGGGAATCTGTAGTATGCCTGACAAGCGCGTGCGTATTCCCATCTCAATGGGGTAACGAAAAACACCCTACAGATTCCGGCACGCCCGGTGGGACCAATCTCTCCTCCTATATTTCGGGTTAAATGTTCATGCGAACTCAATCAATATACATACCTATATTTAAACTAAAATAATGCTTTTTCATGCAGGTTTTCAAGCAATCACTCTCCAATAATGTCACCAAGGACGATCTCAGCTCTCAGCACGACTCATGTCTCCTACACGATGAAGATGGACTCCGGGATGGTCCTCCCAGCCAGTCTTGGGAGACAGTGGGAGGAACCGCTGCTACCGTTCGGCTCTATTCTGTTCGTGCCCGCTAACGCCATTCCCGCTCCTCAAGCTCCAGCAACAGACAGACCGGTCTCGAAAGGAAAGAGACCAAATGTGGTGATCTCGAGGGCGCCCCAACCCAAATGCAAGTCGGTGTCTGAACGACTTTCCTTGGCCCCAACTGGGGGCAAGGCCATCAACACCAACAAAGCTACAACGCGTCTTGAGCAATCTCCAGCGACGCCTCCGACAACTGCTCGATTGGGTGTCTTCTCAAGCATCCCCATCACTCGGCCTATGGCGGCTTCCCGAAGAGCAGAAGCCTGCTAAGCGCTTAAGGCAGAGAAGCTGAGGCAGAAGCGGCTCAGATATAGAGCCAACAAAAGGGCTAGGGCTCTGGCCATGTTAAAATTTATGAATTTCCAAAGCCCGGACCGCTCCGCGAAACCAGCTGCCAGTGATGAAAGAATGGCCCAGTGTGTTATCCACACTGTCTACATGGCCGGACATGAAGAAACGAACCTTCCTCTTCTTCACAGCCATGGTGATGATATGGTTGACGCTACCCAGCATCGGCTCGATCTAAATGATGAAGAGCTCGCTCAGGCCGATAAGCCAGAGGAGCCCGTGGTTCCTGCGGAATTGAGCTCAGGCAATAATGATTACCTGGTTGTCATAGCCGAAACTACAGAACAAGCATTATTCCACTGGCTTCAAAGGCAATTTCAGGACAGGGATAAGAAGATGGCCGAGGTCTATTCCAAAGTCGATGAGCTGGCAAACGTCGTGGCAGATCTCGCGACCTAAGTCGCCCGATTGCAATTACAGCAGAATCAAATTTTGGCTCATGAGCCAGGGATTGATACCCGGGGGCAGCCAACTGATATCCCTTTCAACCTAAAAGCGGAGCGCCTTCACGAAAAACGGCCGCAATCAGCCTCCAGTCCCTCCGATACATACACCGGGGGGGAATCGCCTCTGAAAGAGAAGCTGGAAAAGGTCTATTCCTTCAAGAGGGAAAAGGTCCACAAGATATTCAGGGACGCCCTAAGAAACGGTCTACAACTGCCAGAATCAAAGAGACCGCAAGAAGAGAATATGACCGACGACCCAAAATATTGCCCATATCACAGGGTGATAGGTCATGCCATTGAGGACTGCTTCGTCATCAAAGATTGGGTCGAAAGGCAATACAAGAAGGGAGAGATAGAACTTTTTAAAGGCGTGTTAGCAAACAGTCAAGCTACGATCGCCGATTTCATGCAAATGGAGACCGAAACCTTTCGGGAACCTAATCCTCCCAGACATGTGCCTCGAGGACCAGCATCAGTAAAGGCACCTACTCCAATGGAGGGAAAGAAGAAGGTATACTTCTTCAGGAGGGATGAAGTCCGCAAAATATTCATGGACGCTCTGAACAGCGGTCTGCAACTGCCTGTTCCAAAGAGGCCACAGGAAATGAACATGACCGGCAATCCCATATACTGCCCATATCATAGAGTGGTGGGTCATACCATCGAAGACTGCTATATTTTCAAAGATTGGGCAGAGGACCAATATAAGCTTGGAAAAACCTCACAATCCTCGGATGTATCGGCAAGCCACAGAGATAGGTCATCAACACAGCTCCGCCAAGATCAAAGTTCAAGGAGCTGGGATAAGCAAAAAGGACCACCACGTCGTTAAACTAGGAACAGCTGACCACCACGTCATTAAACTGGGAACAATCGACCTCTAAGTCGTTAAACTGGGAATGTAAAAATATACATATATATATGTAAATAAAAAAAATGTGTAAATAAAAGAAAAATAAAGAAAAGCCGAAATGATGGAGCAACTCGCAATAAAAATCAGCGAGTAAAATAAAAATGAAAATAAAGCCGAAATGATGGGGCAACCGCGAATAAAAGCCGAAATGATAGGGCAATCACGATCTTCGCGATAAGAAAAGCTGAAAGGATAGAGCAATCGCGGTAAAACAAAAACAAAAAAAAAACACAAACAAAAATCCAATTTTTCAAAATTCCCTCGGCCCTACGGTTAGTCCCCAAATCGACTACCGTATACAATCCACGGGCTCAAATAATTCTCATCATACCTATGATAGACCTCTAAGTTTTTAAACTGGAAACAGATGACCTCCAAGTCGTTAAACTGGAAACAGATGACCTCCAAGTCGTTAAAATGGAAACAGATGACCACCACGTCGTTAAACTGGAAACAGATGACCTCCAAGTCGTTAAACTGGAAACAGATGACCTCTAAGTATTTAAACTGGAAACAGATGACCACTATGTCGTTAAACTGGAAACAGATGACCTCCAAGTCGTTAAACTGGAAACAGATGACCACCAAGTCGTTAAACTGGAAACAGATGACCACCACGTCGTTAAACTGGAAACAGATGACCTCTAAGTCTTTAAACTGGAAACAGATGACCTCTAAGTTGTTAAACTGGAAACATTAGACCTCTAAGTCTTTAAACTGGAAATAGAAGACCTCTAAGTCTTTAAACTGGAAACAGAGGACCGCTAAGTCGTTAAACTGGGCACAATAGACCCTTAAGTCTTTAAACTGGAAACAGATGACCTCTAAGTCGTTAAACTGGAAACAGATGACCACCAAGTCGTTAAAATGGAAACAGATGACCTCTAAGTCGTTAAACTGGAAACAAATGACCACCATGTCGTTAAACTGGAAACAGATGACCGCTAAGTCGTTAAACTGGGCACCACAGACCCCTAAGTCTTTAAACTGGAAACAGATGACCGCTAAGTCGTTAAACTGGAAACAATCGACCTCTAAGTCATTAAACTGGGAACGAGAGAAATACACTCATGTGTCCTCACGATACATGAGGACAACAAACTTTTGTGGGATCCTTACGACTCACAAAGGAAAAACACACTTAGGAGTCCTCACGACTCCTAAGGAGAAAATACACCTGCGGGATCCTTACGACTCGCAGGGATAAAATGCTTTTATGGGACCCTCACGGCCCATAAAATTGAAAAGCCTTAGGCGATAGGGATCTAAACCTGTCTCCTAAGCCATCGCTCCCCAGTCCCCAAACAGCGAATGATGAGTCGCTCCTGGTACCATATTCCAGTGCAGCGATGCAGACGCCAACCAAATTCCAACTCCCATACCCCGACGGAGAATGATGAGTTGCTCCTGGTACCATATTCCAGTGCAGCGATGCAGACGCCAACAAGGTCCTGAAATTTTTCCGGCCCTACGGTCTGGATCATACATCATGCAAAACCGTATACAATCCACGGGCGTAAAACAATCACGATCCCTCCAAAAAAAAAGAACGGTATGTCCACAAGCAAAATGGGCACGGATGAAAACCCGAAAGGGCTCCGTGAGTAAAAACAGCAGGACTGCTGGCGAGTTTGTGAAAACCCGAAAGGGCGCAAACTCGTGAAAAAGAGATGAAATGCACTCGCAAAGTCCTCTCGATTTTGTGAGGAGAAAATTCCCGCGTGAGATCCCTACGACTCACAAAGGAGCTACACACTTAGGAGTCCTCACGACTCCTAGGGAGAAAATACACCTACGGGATCCTTACGACCCGTAGGGAGAAAATGCTTTTATGGGACCCTCACGGCCCATAAAATTGAAAAGCCTTAGGTGATAGGGATCTAAACCTGTCTCCTAACTTTTCTTTCAAAAATACAAGCATAATATTTAGTAAGCCACCAATTCCCAAATCCTCTCGAGGGCAAATGATGAGTTGCTCCTGGTATTATTCCAGTGCAGCAATGCAGATGCCAAACAAAAACCAATTCCAAAATCCTCTCGGGGCAAATAATGAGTTGCTCCTGGCATTATTTCAGTCAAGCAATGTAGATGCCAAACAAAAACCCCAATTCCCAAATCCTCTCGTGGCAAATGATGAGTTGCTTCTGGCATTATTCCAGTGCAGCAATGCAGATGCCAAACAAAAACCAATTCCCAAATCCTCTCAGGGCAAATGATGAGTTGCTCCTGGCATTATTCCAGTGCAGCAATGCAGATGCCAAACAAAAACCAATTCCCAAATCCTCTCGGGGCAAATGATGAGTTGCTCCTGACATTATTCCAGTGCAGCAATACAGATGCCAAACAAAAACCCCAATTCCCAAATCCTCTAGGGGCAAATGATGAGTTGCTCCTGGCATTATTCCAGTGCAGCAATGCAGATGCCAAACAAAAACCAATTCCCAAATCCTCTCGGGGCAAATGATGAGTTGCTCCTGGAATTATTTCAGTGCAGCAATGCAGATGCCAAACAAAAACCCCAATTCCCAAATCCTCTCGGGGCAAATGATGAGTTTCTCCTGGCATTATTCCAGTGCAGCAATGCAGATGCCAAACAAAAACCCCAATTCCTAAATCCTCTCGGGGCAAATGATGAGTTGCTCCTGGCATTATTCCAGTGCAGCAATGCAGATGCCAAACAAAAACCAATTCCCAAATCCCCTCGGGGCAAATGATGAGTTGCTCCTGGCATTATTCCAGTGCAGCAATGCAGATGCCAAACAAAAACCAATTCCTAAATCCTCCCGGGGCAAATGATCAGTTGCTCCTGGCATTATTCCAGTGCAGCAATGCAGATGCTAAACAAAAACCAATTCCCAAATCCTCCCGGGGAAAATGATGAGTTGCTCCTGGCATTATTCCAGTGCAGCAATGCAGATGTCAAACAAAAACCAATTCCCAAATCCTCTCGGGGCAAATGATGAGTTGCTCCTGTTAACCAATTCCCAAATCCTCTCAAAAACAGATGATGATTCACTCCTGGTACCATATCCCAGTATAGCGATGCTGATGTCAACTCAAATCAAACAAATCAAACCAACCAATTCCAACATCTACCTCTGCGTCAAACAGCGACACTTCGCGCCGGGGAAACGTCAAGCAGACACTCCGTGCCGGGGAAAAGTCAGCCCGGCACTCCGTGCCGGGGAAAAGTCGATCAGCGACACTCCGTGCCGGGGAAAAGTCAACACAGACACTCCGCGCCGGAGAAAAGTCGATCAGCGACACTCCGCGCCGGGGAAAAGTCGATCAGCGACACTCCGCGCCGGGGAAAAGTCAACCAGCGACACTCCGCACCGGGGAAAAATCGATCAGCGACACTCCGTGCCGGGGAAAAGTCAACCATACACTCCGCGCCGAGGAAAGGTCGATCAGCGACACTCCGTGCCGGGGAAAAGTCAACACAGACACTCCGCGCCGGTGAAAAGTCAATCCGCTACACTCCGCACCGGGGAAAAGTCAACCAGCGACACTCCGTGCCGGGAAAAAGTCGATCAGCGACACTCCGTGACGTGGAAAAGTCAACCCGACACTCCGCGCCGGGGAAAAGTCGATCAGCGACACTCCGTGCCGGGGAAAAGTCAACCCGCAACACTCCGCGCCGGGGAAAAGTCGATCAACGACACTCCGTGCCGGGGAAAAGTCAACCCGACACTCCGTGACGGGGAAAAGTCGATCAGCGACACTCCGTGCCGGGGAAAAGTCAACCCGACACTCCGCGCCGGGGAAAAGTCGATCAGCGACACTCCGTGCCGGGGAAAAGTCAACCCGCGACACTCCGCGCCGGGGAAAAGTCGATCAGCGACACTCCGTGCCGGGAAAAAGTCGATCAGCGACACTCTGTGACGGGGAAAAGTCGATCCGCGACACTCCGCGCCGGGGAAAAGTCGATCAGCGACACTCCGTGCCGGGAAAAAGTCGATCAGCGACACTCTGTGACGGGGAAAAGTCGATCAGCGACACTCCGTGCCAGGGAAAAATCAACCCGACACTCCGCGCCGGGGAAAAGTCGATCGGCGACACTCCGTGCCGGGGAAAAGTCAACCCGCGACACTCCGTGCCGGGGAAAAGTCGATCAGCGACACTCCGTCCCGGGGAAAAGTCAACCCGACACTCCGCGCCGGAGAAAAGTCGATCAGCAACACTCCGCGCCGGGGAAAAGTCGATCAGCGACACTCCGCGCCGGGGAAAAGTCAACCCGCGACAATCCGCGCCGGGGAAAAGTCGATCAACGACACTCCGTGCCGGGGAAAAGTCAACCCGACACTCCGCTCCGGGGAAAAGTCGATCAGCGACACTCCGTGCCGGAGAAAAGTCAACCCGCGACACTCCGCGCCGAGGAAAAGTTGATCAGCGACACTCCGTGCCGGAAAAAAGTCAACCCGACACCCCGCGCCGGGAAAAAGTCAATCAGCGGCACTCCGTGCCGGGGAAAAGTTAACCCGACACTCCGCGCCGGGGAAAAGTCGATCAGCGACACTCCGTGCCGGGGAAAAGTCAACCCACGACACTCCGCGCTGGGGAAAGTCAACCCGCGACACTCCCCGCCGGGGAAAAGTCAATCAGCGACACTCTGTGCCGGGGAAAAGTCAACCCGACACTCTGCGCCGGGGAAAAGTCGATCAGCGACACTCCGTGCCGAGGAAAAGTCCACCCGCGACACTCCACGCCGGGGAAAAGTCGATCAGCGATACTCCGTACCGGGGAAAAGTCAACCCGACACTCCGCGCCGGGGAAAAGTCGATCAGCGACACTCCGTGCTGGGGAAAAGTCAACCCGTAACACTCCGCGCCGGGGTAAAGTCGATCAGCGACACTCCGTGCCGGGGGAAAATTCAACCCGACACTCCGCACCGGGGAAAAGTCGATCAGCGACACTCCGTGCCGGGGAAAAGTCAACCACCGACACTCCACGCCGGGGGAAAGTCAATCAGCGACACTCCGTGCCGGGGAAAAGTCAACCCGACACTCCGCGCCGGGGAAAAGTCGATCGGCGACACTCCGTGCCGGGGAAAAGTCAACCAGCGACACTCCGCGCCGGGGAAAAGTCGACCAGCGACACTCCGCGCCGGGGAAAAGTCGATCAGCGACACTCCGTGCCGGGGAAAAGTCGATCAGCGACACTCCGTGCCGGGGAAAAGTCAACCAGCGACACTCCTCACCGGGGAAAAGTCGATCCGCGACAATCCGTGCCGGGGACAATTCAACCAGCGACACTCCGTGCCGGGGAAAAATCGACTAGCGACATTCCATGCCGGGGAAACGTCAAGTAGACACTCCGAGCCGGGGAAAAGTCAACCACCGACACTCTGCGCCGGGGAAAAGTCTATTAACGACACTCCGTGCCGGGGAAAAGTCAACCCGACACTCCGCGCCGGGCCGGGAAAAAGTCAACCACCGACACTCCGCGCCGGGGAAAAGTCGATTAGCGACACTCCGTGCCGGGGAAAAGTCAACCCGACACTCCGCGCCGGGGAAAAGTCGATCAGCGACACTCCGTGCCAGGGAAAAGTCAAACAGCGACACTCCGCGCCGGGGAAAAGTCGATCAGCGACACTGCGTGCCGGGGAAAAGTCAACCAGCGACACTCCGCGCCGGGAAAAAGTCGATCAGCGTCACTCCGTGCTAGGGAAAAGTCAACCAGCGACACTCTGCGCCGGGAAAAAGTCGATCAGTGACAATCCGTGCCGGGGACAAGTCAACCAGCGACACTCCGTGCCGGGGAAAAGTCGACCAGCGACACTCGGTGCCGGGGAAATGTCAAGTAGACACTCCGTGCCGGGGAAAAGTCAACCACCGACACTCCGTGCCGGGGAAAAGTCGATCAGCGACACTCCGTGCCGGGAAAAAGTCAACCCGACACTCCGCGCCGGGAAAAAGTCGATCAGCGACACTCCGTGCCAGGGAAAAGTCAACCAGTGACACTCCGCGCCGGGGAAAAGTCGATCAGCGACACTCCGTGCCAGGGAAAATTCAATCAGCGACACTCCGCGCCGGGGAAAAGTCGATCAGCGACACTCCGTGCCGGGGAAAAGTCAACCCGACACTCCGCGCCGGGGAAAAGTCGATCAGCGACCCTCCGTGCCGGGGAAAAGTCAACCCGCGACACTCCGCACAGGGGAAAAGTCGATCAGCGACACTGCGTGCCGGAGAAAAGTCAACCTAACACACCGCGCCGGGAAAAAGTCGATCAGCGACACTCCGTGCCGGGGAAAAGTCGATCAGCGACACTCCGTGCCGGGGAAAAGTCAACCCGACACTCCGCGCCGGGGAAAAGTCGATCAGCGACACTCCGTGCCGGGGAAAAGTCAACCCGCGACACTCCGCGCCGGGGAAAAGTCGATCAGCGACACTCCGTGCCGGGGAAAAGTCAACCCGACACTCCGTGCCGGGGAAAAGTCAACCCGCGACACTCCGCGCCGGGGAAAAGTCGATCAGCGACACTCCGTGCCGGGGAAAAGTCAACCCGACACTCCGCGCCGGGGAAAAGTCGATCAGCAACACTCCGTGCCGGGGAAAAGTCAACCCGACACTCCGCGCCGGGGAAAATCGATCAGCGACACTCCGTGCCGGGGAAAAGTCAACCCGCGACAATCCGCGCCGGGGAAAAGTCGATCAGCGACACTCCGTGCCGGGGAAAAGTCAACCCGCGACACTCCGCGCCGGGGAAAAGTCGATCAGCGACACTCCGTGCCGGGGAAAAGTCCACCACCGACACTCCGCGCCGGGGAAAAGTCGATCAGCGACACTCCGTGCCGGGGAAAAGTCAACCCAACACTCCGTGCCGGGGAAAAGTCGATCGGCGACACTCCGTGCCGGGGAAAAGTCAACCAGCGACACTCCGCGCCGGGGAAAAGTCGATCAGCGACACTCCGTGCCGGGGAAAAGTCAACCAGCGACACTCCGCGCCAGGGAAAAGTCGATCAGCGACACTCCGTGCCGGGGAAAAGTCAACCAGCGACACTCCACGCCGGGGAAAAGTCGATCAGCGATACTCCGTGCCGGGGAAAATTCAACCCGACACTCCGCGCCGGGGAAAAGTCGATCACTGACACTCCGTGCCGGGGAAAAGTCAACCGGACACTCCGCGCCGGGGAAAAGTCGATCAGCGACACTCCGTGCCGGGGAAAAGTCAACCCGCAACACTCCGCGCCGGGGTAAAGTCGATCAGCGACACTCCGTGCATGGGGAAAAGTCAACCCGACACTCCGCGCCAGGGAAAAGTCGATCAGCGACACTCCGTGCCGGGGAAAAGTCAACCCGACACTCCGCGCCAGGGAAAAGTCTATCAGCGACACTCCGTGCCGGGAAAAAGTCAACCACCGACACTCCGCGCCGGGGAAAAGTCGATCAGCGACACTCCGTGTAGGGTTGCTAGGCACACTAATGAGGCCTCACAAGGCATCAACCATGCCAATTTCAAAAATTACAAGTGCCGGGAAACCCTAATACGGATCGTTAACTAGAATTTTAGGCGAAAGATGCAACTAGTTAACAAATTAACTAAGTGAACGGAAATACAACCTTTGTAGATCCGGTTCTCCACCTCCATAGCTCCGTGATGAAGTTCCCTCGCTGTACAAATCGCATCCCGGACTCTAGCATCGGCTTCATCGAAGAAATGGGCGGGCTTGGTCGTCGGCTTCGATGCCGAAGATGATCTACGTCGAGGCATCACAAGATCAAGCTTCCACTTCACCAAGTCATGAAACTTGTGAAGAAAACACCCTATACTACTTGGCAAGAGGTAGAGGATGAAGAAATAGGAAGTGGGTTCACTTTAGAATTGGATTTCTCACTCATTTTCTCAACTTGCCATTGATGAGGCAAGCTTTTCTTCATGAAGAAGAAGAAGAAGAAGATGATAATGATATGATAAGAATTATGGAATAATAGAAAAAGAATTCATTCTTATCATATTCTAACCTTAGTTAAGTGTAGAGAATAGACCATGGTTAGTTATGATGGTTAGGGTTAAGCAAGAGACAAGAATGGTGGACTAGGTCAAAGCTTCATGAAGCTTCAACAAAACTACAAATAAAGCCACCATTCTTTTCTTTTCTTTTCCAAAATGAATAAACAAATTAATAAATGAATAAGCAAAACCCTAATCATCAACTTAACCATGGTTTAATTCTTTACACTTAACCAAAGAAGCATGTATCATCAAACATGATACAATCATGTGCACAAAAGTATATCACATATACAACTTGTGCAAAGCAAGTGAGAAAATCCATTTAAAGTGAACCAATACTAGTTAATGCAAAGTAATATATCAAATATATAATTATGCATTAAATCATTAAATCAACACTTGATTTAACGATCCGGTCATATCGTATATAACCGACTAATATCTAATGTATCGACTTATCGAATCAATCCATGATTCGATAACTAGGTTATATCGCATACAACCATTCGATACATTCATCGCGAGAATTGAATACGGTATCACATACACGCATTATTCTCGGTCCTGCACATATCTCATATGCGCTCCTATTTCGTTTCGCTTGAGCCAGGAAACCTCTGTGTAGGACTCTAAAGACTCGTCAATACGCCGGTAGCAGATGATGATCATATCAAGCACCCACAAGCCGCAAGCGGTCTGCTAAACGTAACGGCCACCCGGGTATTGAGCGATCAGAAGATCGACGAGCAAGCCCGCTCACACTCCTGTGAATCCAACCAGTAACACTTACCGTACAGTCCGGTCTGATCGTCTGATATGTCGCATATCTTGCCTAGGGGTGGTAAACGTCAGACCCCAATAGCTCGATAAGTCGTGTCGATATGAGGCCTATAACAGTTCGAGAAACTACAGGTAACACTTACCAGTAAATCTCAGCAACCCTGGCCAGGGATTTCCGGTTATAGCCAATCGAACACAGCGCAACATCAACCCCCTATACCGGGATAGACGAATCCCCTCCTATCGCTCATTGCCTCCATGTGACTCGGGACTGTACCCAAAAACCACCGTTTTGCACGCCCTCTTGGACATGGTAAGGTGGAAATCAAAGCACAGTGGGAACCACACAAGACTCTATAACGATCTTGGGTCAACAGACTACTCTGTGTTGGAGATAGTGCCCTCAGAGTCAATTATTAGGTCACAGGTACGTGATTGCAATGATTGATGGAGGACCTATCCCGGTAGGACAGTCTTACTCGAGATGATAGTATGCTATCTGGTTTACCTTTATCATCGTGTACTGTTTTAGGTGACCTGACAAGTTGCTATTACACGTTGATAGAGCCCCTAGGATTCTTGCTTGACCACCAGCAGTATGAGGGCGATCATATAAGTAGGAGCTGGGGTCTATAAGCATATCCTTAAATGGTCCCTAGTCGTGAGAGTTTCGAGACAGGGCATCGATACTCCAGAGTAGACTAGTGTATACAGTCGAGACCCCGACGAGGGGCAGTGGCCGGTCTCACAAGCCACTGGTGTCAGTTGGATCACCTAAGATGTATACAGGTGCTCATTGGGTTATGAGTACACCGGACAGGACTCGCCGGGAACATGCCAGTTGGTCATATACCAGACGTCAGATGGCAGTTCCCTGGTGACATGTGTACAGGTTAGTTCATCGACCTGGGGATCGTCATTTGTCTTGTGTGAGTTCCCACTGTTCTTTGATTACTACCCTACCACGGCTCAAAGGAGTCGTGCAAACAGGTTTTAGTTGGGTACAGTCCCGAGCCACATGGAGGCAGTGAACGTATCTTCAGGGGTTCGTCTCTCCCGGTATTGGGGGTGAGGTCGCGTTGTGTCTAGGAGAGCCATTACACGAAGCCCTCGGCCGAGGCAAGGAGATTTATTGGTAGGTATTCCAGTAGTATCTCAGGGTGTTCTGGGCTACACTCCGACACGACTTGTACCGCTTTTGGGGGTCTGACTTTTACCAACCCCCTAGGCCCGCCATGCGATGCTCATAGACGAACGGACCGGACTGTACGGATATTGTCACTGACAGGCTCAGTAGGGTTGTCAAGCTGAGTTCGCTCGCAGACGTCCCTTTTAGCCAATACCTGGTAGCCCGTTACGTATTGGCTTATACCTCTGACGTGCTAGTGGTTAAATCCACAACCAAGGTGTTGACGAGTCTTTAGAGTCCCCCACATTCAGTTACTCAGCTTTCGGGCGAAAGGTTGTAGAGGCCGTATGGAGATATGGCAAGTCCGATCAGATACGTGCGGTATTGCACGGATCAGGATCGGACAGATATTACTAGCCGGTTTTGGTTTAAGCCGGATCCTAGTATAGTACAGTGTAGATTTTGTCTCATTGCATTTGTATTTCGGTCGGAATACAAATGCGGGTGTGTATGCACAGTATCGGGGTTTTCCTGTAATTTATTACGGGACCAGTTTTCTGGAGTTGCCAGTTTGCTTTCCGTTTCGGCCAATTTCCTTTGTATCGTTCATTGGCCGAAGATTGGTGGAGGAGGGCTTATTTGCATTGTTGCAAATAAGTGGTTGTGGAGGGGGTCTTTGCATTTTTGTTTTATCATGATGGTTTCATGATGGAGCCCATCCCTTGACCTTCCATGCTTCATGATGGCTTGACTTTTGTTTTCATGGTTGTTGATTGAGTGTTGGGTTTTTGTGGTGATCATTTGGCTTTTCATCATCACTCACTTTCCACCCACCCCCTTTGTCTTTGTTCTTTCTCTCTCCAATCACACATGGGGGGGGGGGCGGCCATTCCTTGAGAATGGATGGGATTCATTTCATGAGGTGTGGGATTTTTGTATCTTGAGCTTTGAGAAATCCCTACAACTCCCTCTCCAAAAGTTCACTATCATCCCTCCACTAAAATGGCACCTCCATGAACCCCAAATGAGACTTCTTCACTACACATTCTACAGCGAATCTTGGGCACGTCGACTAGCCAGCTTCGTGCCCGAGTTGCCTCGGCATTGAGGTGGGAGCCCGTAAAAGAAGTAGGCGATGTGGTGCACTTCTGGCGACGAGAAGGAGACGGGACATTCCGCAGGAGATCGGGACGACGACGAGAAGACCGGAGGACTTGGATCAGTCGGTATATCTCTCTTCCCCATCTTGTAGTTAGCTAGGACTAATTAATGGTTCGATCCGGGTGTTAGTGCGCGGCGGTTTGCCAGTTCATGAAAAATTTAAAGTTTATCACCGCTTCCGCATTTGGCCGTTGGATTGACGGCCGGGGCGCCGCCGTGCACTTACAGTGGTATCAGAGCCTCGCCATTAACTTAGTCTAGCTTGGTTTAATGTGTTTTGCATTTCCGATCGACCAAAATTCCAAAATCTACATTTTTGCTAGCGACAGTTTTCTGTTGAAATTTTTTGGTCTCCAAAAATTTTTCAGGTTGTATAATAGTGATGTACTGGAGATTATAAGCCCACTGTAGAAATTCGACACAGTAAGTCGACCACCAGAGCGCGGAACCGCGGCAAAACCCCCATTTGGGCCGCGGTTCCACCGCCGAATAGTGTCCTTACTGTATCAATTTTCTTCAGTTGCTTTCTGGGGTGAAAATTGGGTTTTTGGAATATTAATATTGGGCCCAGAATTTCTTGATGTGCTACAGTAGTACTTGGGGGCCCACTTGTTAAAGTTTGATCGATCGGATATTTTAAACACATTATTTCACAGTATTTACATTATATCTGCGACCGTGAATGTCACTCGATCGGTAAATCCGGTCTAACTGCTATAGCCCGGTTAGACGGATTTGCGAACGTGATTTTCACGTTGATGTTCTGTTTTTGCTGTGATGTTGCGGATCGGTCGTGGGGGATAGCCTGGATGCAATGCTAGTACAGTTTTGTTGTATTATGTACATTTGATATTGCGGGGCGAGTGTCCGACATGTGGACTGCCGTCACTGCCTGTTTGTATTATTGTTTTGGGGCACGGCCAGGTTGCGGTCGATATACCCTTGTATGTATATTTTACTTTCTGTACTAGGATTGCCCCGCGGAGGGGTGCACGGATAGCCGGATTCTAGAGGGCAACAAGCCCGTATCTCATGGCATTGAGACGGAGGGGGCTTCACTCTAGGATTAGCGGGCTATTCGCCGCACTCGTAGGGGGTACAGGTTGACCCAGGAGGGGTGCCCAAGTTGCCGGATTCCGTGAAGTGCTGGGTGGTCTATTCACGGTGCTGAAGGGGGCTGCCTCGCTTCAGGTTTTGGCGGGTGACTTGCCACGCCCGTAGGGGTCTAGGTTTTCATTGCACAGGCTATCCACACGACCAGGGGAACGTCGGGTTTCAGCGGCTCTGTGAAACCCGGGGATCCCAGATATCTGTATTGTTCTGTGATACTGTACATTTTTTGTGATGTTGCATTTTTTTCACGCCTTGAGCGAATATAATATATTGGTATATATATTAGTAGATGTTGTATATGTTTTGCATCCGCGCTAGTCCAGTCCCGGCTCTTTCGTTAGTTAGCTAACCTAACGGGTAATGACGGGACCCAGTGGCGAATGCGGATGGCATATACGTACGTCATATTATTTTCGTTCTTTGTGGTGTGATCAATTGATGGGACTGCGTTGATTCGGATCAATGCAAGTTAAAACAAATCTAATCTGATGTTGTTGGAACACTTTTCAAAAAGCTGTTATTGCAAGGACGTTCACTTTTGTTTTGCATCGTGGTATTCAGTTGGAATATCCTGCTCCTCAGTCGACGAGGCAAGGGCCGAGATCCCTTCACCGGGAGTGACCCCTTGGACAAAAGTTTGCGTCAGGGCAATGACTTCACTATAGCCGATTACTTTTGCTTTGCATCGCGGTATTCATTTGGAATATCCTGCACCCCATTCTACGGGGAAAGAGCCGAGATCCCTTCACCGGGAGTGACCTCTTTAGCGAAGGTTGTCGTCACTATATTTCTAAAAAGCTATCCATTCCTTCGACGATATCAAGTTCTTTACGTTAAAGGTTTTCGCCAGAAACCATTCGTAGCCCTCCGTCATTTCATATGGGTGGTCAATAGTATTCAAGCTGTGTATGTTGGCCAAAGTCAAGGCACAGTGATTGGTAGCTATTGGGTATTTATATGCAGCATAGATAGATGAGTTGGTTTGGAACAGTCGTACTGCCATGTTGGCCAAAGTCAAGGGTATGTACGGGTGGATTCAAATTAACCTGGAGATGACGGGTAGAACTTGACATGTGACTTATGATATGTTGGCCAAAGTCAAGGTCATAAGAGCATGGGGCAGAAATCACATCGGGAGTTTCAAAAGAACTGAAACATGCCAGATATGCGCATACCTTCTGGAGTGTGATGACGTGAGCGGATTCCGTCACGTTATCATGCGATGAGAGTTGGATCCCGATTCCCACTGATGAGTTAGTTTACTCCTCGGGTGACCCCGACTAATTCTTCTTTCAGGTTTGGAGGAGAATTTGAGGTACAGTGGGAGGTTTCCAGATTAGATAAATTGGTAACCATTCTGATCTAGGTTAGAGTGCACGCTGAGTGTTTCTTTTCTCTCTCTCTTTGGCAGCGACCATTGACCCGACCCTAAGACTATGACTCAGTGACCAAATTAACCGAACCTTCTTGACACCGGCTTTTGGATTGTCAGAGTTGCAAACCTCATTGCCACTCCTACTTTTACCCTTTTCTCCAGGACACCCCGTATTACTACGAACGTCCACTTCCATTGGACAAAACCATCGTATGGTTAGATACGAACTCGAAAGAATTTATTCGAGGATGGTTTCCGGTTCTGAAGAAAACGGATAGGATTATTCAGTTGTCTTTTCCTTTTACCTTCTCTCAAGTTGTGAGTACTCCTTGGTTTAGGGGTAGTACACCTATTACGCAAATTGGATTGTCTTCTTCCAAACCTTAGGCTGGTGCCGACCGGTAGGGAATGAAGAAAACCAATTAGCCTAATGATGGTGTACAGAAGGTATTAAGTTCAGACAAAGCAAGGGATTAGTAAGAGGGCAAAGTAAATTGCAACAGATATTCACGACCAAACCAGGTATTTCGTTACCACTCCCACATCACCTTTTTATTTCTCCAGGACACTCCGTATCACTACGAAGATCCACAGTTTATTTGGATACTCCATCGTATGGTTATATACGAACTCGAAAGGAATTTGTTCCAGTTCGGGGATGGATTCTGGTTCAGGAGAAATAGGAATAAGATTTATTCAGGTGTCTTTTATCTTCACCTTCTCTCGCATTGCGAGTGTTCCTAGGATAGGGACAGTACACCCATTATGCTTATTGGATAGTCTTCTTCCAAACCATAGGCTGGTGCCGAATGGTAGGGAAGGAAGAAAACCATTTGGCCTAAGGGGTGTACAGAAGGTAAAGACTAAAGACATATGAAGGGATTTGGAGAGGTGGCAAAGAATTATACGGTTACAGTCGTGAATCTGGAAGAGGCATTACTAGGAATACCAGGATACCCCATCGAAACATTTCATTGTTTCAGTTTCACTGTGTACTGTTAAAGGAAAACTGATTTCCCGATTAGATACTTGCTCCACGGTATGTATTTACCAGTTACGATTCTCACATCTGTATGGTTTTACAGATGATGAGTGGGAGTAAGTTATTGTGAATTGGATGATCATCCTCATTATATCGGGATTCGTTGTAATCGGTGATATTTGAGGAAGTCACCTGGGTTGTTTGCCGGACGGCAAATATTTGGTTTTGAATATCCTCTGTTATGCACCAATTTCAAATTGATATATCTGTACGTCTATTTTCATAGAGTGAGATATATCTTTTGAAATTATGTCTATGACATTTACCTATATCAATGGATGGTTAGGTAAGGAGCATTAAACAGCGGTGTAATTCTTCTTAACCATAAGTACAGTTTTCAACCTACGACACACAGTGAGTGAGTTATCAGACTCAAGGGACTTGTACAGAGTATTGTATGATGTCCAGGGTCCATCAGGACAGAGGGGTTGGTCCTCGTACTATATTCGGTTTACTTATGACTTCTCTAGTTTTTAGACAGGTGTTTCGTGGAAACACAGGGTCCGAATTTGGAGAAGTTATAGGTATTTGAATAGAGTAGAGAACCAGGTGTAGCAAGTATCGGGATTCTTCAAAGTGATCGAAGATGTAGATACTTGTATATGGTATTCAGTTGATAGTAGTGATTAAGAGAAATTGCTTCTCTTTCAGGTTACTCATAATTGGAAGCATTCCTAAGTTGAGTAACGCTGATCGGCCTCCTTCCATTTAGTTGACATGCACTGGAGACAGCTGCATGATTTGAATCTGGTTCAATTAAATCAGTGCCTCTGGTTCTATATTGGATATAGAACAGTTCATATCTTAACGATGTTAAGGTACGGGGAGTTGTCCGGTTTATGATTAAAACCAGACACTGGACAACTCAAGGTACGTTTCTGTAATGGTTGTTTGTGGGTTAACCCAGGCTATGACGAGGGTTGATTTTCTACCATCTGGATGAACAATAGCGATATTGTTCTAGACTCGCCACAGTTTTATTAAAAATGGATTTTTTCAGAAAACAGTAGTGGGAGTATGGTAGAACTGGAAGTAATTCCAGAACCACAAACGATTACTGAAGATTTCATAGGAACCTAAAGATTCAATCTGGTTTGACATTCCATTGGCCACTCCGCAGATGCGGTGGGTAACTTCAGGCACTCGAGAGGTACTACGGTAGCCTCAAGGACGGTGACAGGGAAGTTCTTGTTTACCCACAATTACCATTGCTGTTGTTCCAGGCTGTGAGACCCGGCGGGAGGATGAGTATAGCGTCGTTCTAAACTAGTTTTAGAAGTGTACGTCTGTATGACTCTGCCAGAGGGTTGTCGTAGTCAGTGGGAGCAGCGGAAGCATTGGTGGACAGGTAGCTTATGTCTATTTATAGACTAAAGCAGATATAGCGGAGATAGATCATCTATTTCTGACGTGACAGTCATAGGTTTGACTTCATCAGAATAGAGGATGGATCTGTTGAGAAGGTAGTAGGGTGTGATGTCCTGGTATTTGGATGACATACACAGAGTAGGAAGTGATATTCCTATACTACGATCGGTTATACTTTGGTCGTCACACAGTGGTTTCTCCACAAAGGAAATGGATTTTATATCAGACATACTGGTTACTAGATCTATGGTTTTAGATCTAGATTTGGGTGGTTTCCCAATCAGGGTACTTTGACGGCATTCTAAGAGTATTTAGAATGGACGACTCCTGGCACGGTAGTGTACCTGCAGGTGATGGAGTCACCCTCTCTAAAGCTGTCTTACAGACTAAAGATGAGAGGGATGTGCATGATTGGCAGATCACTTGCTCAGGCAATTGAGTTAATCATGAGATGTCAAGTACCACACCAGACATTGTTCTTGCACTAGATGCAATAAGCTGACATTAATCCAATCCTGGAGAAACGGTCGGAAGTAGTTTTAGAACATAAGTGGATGTTCTAGGGATATGATAACGACAGCCTCATTCGGGAAACAGTTATCATTCCAGGCTTCCAAGGTGACATGGACGACAAGGAGGTTGTCAGAGTTATAGTTTTTCCTTCTGATGAGGGGCAGTATTTTGGACAGGTGGTCCAAGGCAATACTGAGGGAGGCATGGCGCAGGATACTGATTAAGTTCAGTTGACAATACAGTCTAAGAAGTTTGGATTTGGAGTTCATTTATGAGCTATGTCCCATCAGACATCCAGACACATTCTAAGACAGGTATTGCTCATTTCGGGAGATGGGTTTCTCCGCGAACTTGAGATATAGAGAGACATAGAAAGATACATCAAGGCGGATCCACTCACTGAGGCTATTCCTCGAACGCAATAGTTCCACAAGCGAGCTTTGTGGGACTGATTAGTAGAGGAGTTGGGTGTTCGGTATCACACGGGCTGTGAGTATGCGACATCGCAATAATTAGCCTTGAGTGCAAGTGGGAGATTGTTGGAGATAGTGCACTCAGAGTCAATTATTAGGTCACAGGTACGTGATTGCAATGATTGATGGAGGACCTATCCCGGTAGGACAGTCTTACTCGAGATGATAGTATGCTATCTGGTTTACCTTTATCATCGTGTACTGTTTTAGGTGACCTGACAAGTTGCTATTACACGTTGATAGAGCCCCTAGGATTCTTGCTTGACCACCAGCAGTATGAGGGCGATCATATAAGTGGGAGCTGGGGTCTATAAGCATATCCTTAAATGGTCCCTAGTCGTGAGAGTTTCGAGACAGGGCATCGATACTCCAGAGTAGACTAGTGTATACAGTCGAGACCCCGACGAGGGCAGTGGCCGGTCTCACAAGCCACTGGTGTCAGTTGGATCACCTAAGATGTATACAGGTGCTCATTGGGTTATGAGTACACCGGACAGGACTCGCCGGGAACATGCCAGTTGGTCATATACCAGACGTCAGATGGCAGTTCCCTGGTGACATATGTACAGGTTAGTTCATCGACCTGGGGATCGTCATTTGTCTTGTGTGAGTTCCCACTGTACTTTGATTACTACCCTACCACGGCTCAAAGGAGTCGTGCAAACAGGTTTTAGTTGGGTACAGTCCCGAGCCACATGGAGGCAGTGAGCGTATTTTCAGGGGTTCGTCTCTCCCGGTATTGGGGGTGAGGTCGTGCTGTGTCTAGGAGAGCCATTACACGAAGCCCTCGGCCGAGGCAAGGAGATTTACTGGTAGGTATTCCAGTAGTATCTCAGGGTGTTCTGGGCTACACTCCAACACGACTTGTACCGCTTTTGGGGGTCTGACTTTTACCAACCCCCTAGGCCCGCCATGCGATGCTCATAGACGAACGGACCGGACTGTACGGATATTGTCACTGACAGGCTCAGTAGGGTTATCAGGCTGAGTTCGCTCGCAGACGTCCCTTTTAGTCAATACCTGGTAGCCCGTTACGTATTGGCTTATACCTCTGACGTGCTAGTGGTTAAATCCACAACCAAGGTGTTGACGAGTCTTTAGAGTCCGCCACATTCAGTTACTCAGCTTTCGGGCGAAAGGTTGTAGAGGCCGTATGGAGATATGGCAAGGTCCGATCAGATACGTGCGGTATTGCACGGATCAGGATCGGACAGATATTACTAGCCGGTTTTGGTTTAAGCCGGATCCTAGTATAGTACAGTGTAGATTTTGTCTCATTGCATTTGTATTTCTGTCGGAATACAAATGCGGGTGTGTATGCACAGTATCGGGGTTTTCCTGTAATTTATTACGGGACCAGTTTTCTGGAGTTACCAGTTTGCTTTCCGTTTCGGCCAATTTCCTTTGTATCATTCATTGGCCGAAGATTGGTGGAGGAGGGCTTATTTGCATTGTTGCAAATAAGTGGTTGTGGAGGGGGTCTTTGCATTTTTGTTTTATCATGATGGTTTCATGATGGAGCCCATCCCTTGACCTTCCATGCTTCATGATGGCTTGACTTTTGCTTTCATGGTTGTTGATTGAGTGTTGGGTTTTTGTGGTGATCATTTGGCTTTTCATCATCACTCACTTTCCACCCACCCCCTTTGTCTTTGTTCTTTCTCTCTCCAATCACACATGGGGGGGGCGGCCATTCCTTGAGAATGGATGGGATTCATTTCATGAGGTGTGGGATTTTTGTATCTTGAGCTTTGAGAAATCCCTACAACTCCCTCTCCAAAAGTTCACTATCATCCCTCCACTAAAATGGCACCTCCATGAACCCCAAATGAGACTTCTTCACTACACATTCTACAGCGAATCTTGGGCACGTCGACTAGCCAGCTTCGTGCTCGAGTTGCCTCGGCATTGAGGTGGGAGCCCGTAAAAGAAGTAGGCGATGTGGTGCACTTCCGGCGACGAGAAGGAGACGGGACATTCCGCAGGAGATCGGGACGACGACGAGAAGACCGGAGGACTTGGATCAGTCGGTATATCTCTCTTCCCCATCTTGTAGTTAGCTAGGACTAATTAATGGTTCGATCCGGGTGTTAGTGCGCGGCGGTTTGCCAGTTCATGAAAAATTTAAAGTTTATCACCGCTTCCGCATTTGGCCGTCGGATTGACGGCCGGGGCGCCGCCGTGCACTTACACTCTGTACCAGTGTCACCAGAGAACTGCCATCTGGCGTAAGGTATAATACCATCTGGGAGTTCTCGGCGAGTCCGTCCAGTGTACCCAGTCTCCACTGAGCACCCGTATATGATCTCTGATGTCAAACACCAATGGATATGGGATCATCCATCGCCCATCTGTATGGGTCGAGAAGGTATACGCTAGTCTACTCTGGTATATCGATGCCCCGTCTCGATACACCCACGACTAGGGACCTTGAAGGATGTACTTATGGACTACCATGTCCCCACTAGTATGATCCGCATCATAGTCCAGGTAGTCAGGTACACATCCTAAGGGCTTTACCAACATGTAACAGAGAGATGATCAGTGTACACGTTAAGGTAAAGATCAACCAGATAGCATACTATCATGTCGAGCAAGAAAGTCCTCCCTATATATGTCCCAGCATCCACTACAATATACATCCTATGTATAGTAATGGCCTCTAGGGAATACATATAACTAACAATCTCCCACTTGCACTAGGGCCATCTGATAGCAGTGGTTGTAGTATCTCATACTCAACCATCCCATAAAAGTCTCTCCCTGGAAAAAGGCCTTTGTGAGTGGATCCGCCGTGCTGTCCTCTGAGTCTACTCTCCTAACCTCAATCACCCTGGAGATCAAATATCTCCATGATCAGGTGATACTGCCTTAGAATATGTCTGGATTACTGATGGGACAGGCGTTCCTTGGCATAAGCCACAACTCCATTGTCACACAATGGGAGGAACTAAGTTCATCTCATGAACAAATATACATCCAGACTGCCTCTTTGGTAGCATCTCAAGTAGCGATGTATCCTGCCTTTATCGTCTAGTTAGCCACGGTATCTAGCTTGGAACTCTTCCAACATACCGTCCCTTTACTGAGGGTAAAGACAATGCCTGTGACTGACATTCAGTCGTCTGTATCACCCTGGAATCCTTCCAGTGATTCTCCCCACGATCGGTTGATACCATCTCACTACAACTAGTGAGAATCCTAACATCCAATTAGATCTATCTCATAGATCCAAAACCCAGGATTTAGGAGGTATCAATTTGATCCTATATGGAGAATCATTGTGATAAGTGGAGATTGACCGAGCGTAGCATAGGAAACTCCTTCCCTATCAAGAGCATGTCATCCACGTATTCTACGAGGATCGTCACTATACTCCCTACTACCTTTTTGTTTATACAAGGTTCATCTACCATTTTGATGATGTCAAACTGTTTGACTACTACATCAAAACAGATGTTCCAACTCCGCGATACCTGCTTTATCTTATAAAGCATCTTGTGCACGTTTCCGCTGCTCCCACTGTCTACGAAGCCCTCTGGCTGTGTACTTATAGACTCTCTCTTCTAAAACATCATTTAGAAAAGCAGTCATGACATCCAAACGCCAGATATCGTATTCATGGTATGTAGCCGTGGCAAGTAGAATCTGGATGGACTTAAGCATAGCTACTTGAAAAGGTTTCATCATTATCCACGCCTGGTCGATGACGAAAACCTTTAACAAGTCTAGCTTTGAAAGTCTCAACTTTTCCAACTACACCAAGTAATCTTCTCAAGATATACTTGCTCCTGATGGGGATTTAACCCTTCAGATATAGCAACCAAAGTCCATACTTTGTTGGTGTACATGGATTCCATCTCAGATCACTAAGCATCCAGCCATTCTTATAGAGTCTCACTCCTGATGGCCAGTTCGAAACTAGTTGGGTTATCATCTCATGATGGAATCCTCGCTCCCACTGTCATAGAGAAACCGAAGTATCTCTCAAGTGGGTGAGGAACCCTACTAGATCGGTGGAGAGGCTGAGGTTCGTTGTAACTATTGAATCCTTTGGTTCTTTCAAATCATCAGCTGCAGTTTGTATAGCTGGAACCTTTCCAGTTCTACATAACAGACCTTGCCTCGAGCTTGTCCGGATTTTGCTTTTAGACATATCCCGGACAACCCCAAATCTTAACTAACTTAAGATATGGGCTCTTCCCTTATCATATCTCATATGAAATGGTAGGCAACTGATTTGATTTGAACCCTATTCAATTGGTATGCAGCTTCTCAAGTGCATAACTCCCAAAAGGAAATAGGTAACTCAGTAGTACTCATCATAGAGCACACCTTATCATATAGGGTGTGATTGCTCCGCCCCGATATACCATCGTGCCATGGTGTATACGGAGGTGTAATGCTGAGAGAGAATCTCAATCTCCTTTTGAATAGTCCAAGAATTTCGTGCTCAAGTATTCTCCTCATTGATCTCATCAAAGGACATAATACTTATACCCGTATTGGTTCTCTACTTCTAACTTATATTCTGTGAATATCTCAAAAAGGTTCTGACTTGTGTTTCAACAGGAACATAGGTCTGAATCTCGAAAGATCATCAGAGAATGTAATGAAGTATAAAGAACCGGTCTTGGCATGTGTAGACAGGGGACCTTACATACATCAACATGTATCATCCCAAGAGTTCACTAACTCTTTCTCTGTTTCCAGTAAACGGAGCTATGGTCATCTTATCTCTGTGACATGACTGGCAAGTTTCATAAGATGTAAATTCAAACTAATTTAAATATGCATCTACATGTAACTTCAGCTAGTCGGGTCGCATTGATATGACCTAGTCTACAATGCCTCTAGAAGGATTCGTTCATTTCTGAACTCTTCCTCTTGTGTGTGTTCAATATACTAAGAACTGTAGTTTGATTTAGAACATCAATGCTTTTAGATAACGTGCCTGAACCGATCAACTTTTGATATAGGAAATGTTCAAAACATTATCCATCTATACAAAATTTTATCATTTCTTTACTAATAAAGAGATAGATATGATTTTGTATATCAGGTTCGGTATCTAATAACATTCGTTCAGAATCAATGTATTTGGAATACAGGGTGACAGTGACCAACAAACTTGGCTGCAACACTTGCCCCGTTTTCTGCCTCATGAAACTTATCACCCGTTCTCAGTTCTCTACCTAGCTGTAGCCCTATGTAACAGATTACATATCTGGGATCCTGATCTGGTATCAAATACCCAGGATGCAGAGGATGCTGAGAAACAGTTCTTTGTAATGAACACACCCGAAGATGATGTATCAGCATGCACTCTCTTCGTTTGGGCGGCACGGGAATTCTGGTAATCCCCAATTTCCTGCTCTGTCTTATAACAATTATAAGTTGGAGCGGGACCAACGTTCCCCAGCTCAGTATAACAAGCGGGTTCGGTCAATATCTGTATTATTATCTTGATTAGGGCGTGATATGGTCGCTACCTGGAGAGAGAGAGAAGAAAACACTCAGCGTGCGCTCTTACAAGAATAGATTGGTTATTATTTTATCTAATCAGGATGGCTCCCACTGTTTTTATCAAATCTTCCTTCAAACCCTAAAAGGAAAGACTAGCCGGGATTAATTACACACTACAAGTTCGCCAATCTTTCAGCCAGGCCAGTGTCGGTACTTTGAGGGAGGTCCCCCGTGCTTTCGCACGAACCTAATTAATGTAAACCTCGTTTTCCCAGAGGCGTAACCTCGTTAACACCTTTCTAGACACCTACTTGATCGGCTAATTGTAATGTATAAAACTCTCCCAGGAGTAACTCTTACTCGCAGTGGGTATCGGGATCCAACTATCTCATAGAAGGTATGCAATCTCATTGCAAATTTCAACACTTGAAATTCCCGATAATATTTTGCCCCGAACGATCTATGACCTTGACAAGGTCAACAAACCATAGACCGCAAGTCAAGTTCAACCAGTCATTTCTTGATTGAATCAAACCCACCCGCACGACCCTTGACAAGGTCAACAAGGTCGTACGACTACCCTAACCCAATCTGCATCATATGCATAAGCAGATAAATACTGGTTAGCTACCGCACACTGCGCCTTGACAAGGTCAACAAACGCAGCACGAATACTAAACAGGACTTAACTGAAATGACGGAGGGCTACGACAGGTTTTTCTGAAAACCTATTGCGTAATGAACTTGATATCGTTGTAGAATCAAATGATTTTAAAATAGAGTGTTTTTGAGGCTTTTCTAGTTTTGCTAAAGGAGTCACTCCCGGTGAAAGGATCGTCGGTCCTTTCCCCGTCAAATGAGGTGCGGGATATATCATATATATCACTGTGCAAAGCAAAAACTCTTAAAAGCAATCAAAAGACAAACCGAGTGTGTAGCATCTGCCAGTTATTGCTAAAGGAGTCACTCCCGGTGAAGGGATCTCGGTCCTTTCCTCATCGAATAAGGTGCAGGATATATCACATATACCGCTGTGCAAAGCAAGAACTGTAGCTACCTGTTTTATTTTGAAATTCGATTCTACAACATCTTAGGTTTCTTTTATTTCATTAATCACATTAATGAAGTCCCATCAATTAAGTTACCTAAACATCACAGATAAATACAACGTACACTTATGCCATCCGCATTCGCCTCGATGTCCCCTCGTGCACCGTTAGGTTAGGTAACTAACGGCAGAGCGGGGCAGGGCTAGTGCGGGTGTAAAACATAAGTAACATCTATATAATATATCATATATACTATATACAGTATCTATCACAGAACATCACATGATCACATCACAGATATCGCAGCAGAAGAAACATATAAAATATTGGATATACTAGGACGTCCGTTTTTTCAATACGAGCCAGTATAAAACACGGATTCCACGGTCGCGATGAATAGCCAAACCCACACCCCTGGACCCCTACGAGAGCGGCAAGCAACCCTACCAATTCTAGAGTTAGGAGACCCGGACTCGACTCCTCGAATTGGTCTCCCACTGGATTCCAGAACCCGGTTACTTGTGCTCCCCTCCTTGGGTCTATCCTAGTGCGGAAAAGTAAATAATATACAAACGGTGACATCTTCCGCAACCTGGAAGTGCCCCAATAAAAGAATATTACATACAAGTTTTTACATGAATGAAAATGAAAAACACTCATCTCACATAAAAAAAAACCCCCGGCTATTCAAACACGACGATCCAATATAACATATCCAACAACACATAACATCACATGTCATCAACGTAAGTAAATATGCGCGTCCCAATTGTCATAGACATATAGCAACGAAACCGGCGATATCACATATTACACTTACGGTCACAGAAAAGAAAGTGCAAAACTACAACAGTTGGAATCCGCAACCTGCATAGACATCGCATGCCTAATCAAATGAATTCCTTAGACATCGCATGCCTAACAATTATAAACCCCACATTTTAGTCTCATTATCGAAAACTCTTTTCAATATCAAGTCGGGCAATTCAACAAGATTCCCGAAATCCTGATCGAATGCTCGTCGCAAACTTTAGTAGGCGGCCGCACCCCCGACGCCGTCGACGAAGTGCACCAAGGCGGAACACCGCTACCGCGAGCACCCGAACGGATGCTTTCGGCGACGGGGTTCTCCTACAGTCACTTGGTCGGGGCTATGGAGTGAGGCTGTTTATTAAGTTTACCCAGCGAGTATCCGCGTACGCTACGTGATTGCGACGGACTTTTGATCACATCAAAATTCCGTGGCAACCAATCAAGTGAGACTAAAGTGCTATGTTTATAACATTCAAATTAGTTATCTCATAACTGCTTGTGAATTCCAATTATTGTATCACATTCCAGATAAATAGAAAATGTTAAACTTTCCGATCGAACAAACGAAACAAGTTTAAAAACATCCAGTTCATGCCTCAGTACCAACGGTCCAGCCGTAGAAGGGTCAAGCCAACGCCTCACATGTGGCACGCCGTACTGCCCCAAACCCTAAGGTTCAAAGGGCAGTTCAAGACGGTCACATAATCGAGTTAAGGTTTGTTGTCTTCTAGAGGGACCATCGCTTTACTTGCACTACTTAGAACGTTATTAAACTACAGAAAAATCCAACACTTGGAAATTTCCCGGCAGGGGAAAAAGTGGGTATTTATATCCAGTCGAACTTTTTAACAGTTTCTAAAATATCCGGAAAAACATAAACGAAGTTAAATTATCCGATCAAATTAACGAATCCCCAATAAAACCCTAGAAAACTCAACACTTGAGTGGAATTAAAAAATACACATAAAAAATTGCCAAGAAAGGACCTAAGAATAAATATATGAAATTTGAGGGACTAAGTCCAACTTTGGGCCGCGGAAGCGCCTCCAAACCCCTGGTTTGGCCGCGGTTCCGCGGTCTAATTATGCAATTAGGAGCCCAAACTTCACAGTAATTCTTAGTTTTTCCTGCTTATTTTTCTGCATATTTTTAATTCACAAAATTCAACAGTTTTGAAAAATGTACAGAGAGCGATTTTGCAATGGGGTTTCGGTTCGATCGGACTTCAAACTCCGTCTACGCATCGCCTAAGGCTCTAGCTAGGCTCTGATACCACTGTAGGGTTGCTAGGCACACTACTGAGGTCTCACAAGGCATCAACCATGCCAATTTCAAAAATTACAAGTGCCGGGAAACCCTAATACGGATCGTTAACTAGAATTTTAGGCAAAAGATGCAACTAGTTAACAAATTAACTAAGTGAACGGAAATAAAACCTTTGTAGATCTGGTTCTCCACCTCCATAGCTCCGTGATGATGTCCCCTCGCTGTACAAATCGCATCCCGGACTCTAGCATCGGCTTCATCGGAGAAATGGGCGGGCTTGGTCGTCGGCTTCGATGCCGAAGATGATCTACGTCGAGGCATCACAAGATCAAGCTCCCACTTCACCAAGTCATGAAACTTGTGAAGAAAACACCCTATACTACTTGGCAAGAGGTAGAGGATGAAGAAATAGGAAGTGGGTTCACTTTAGAATTGGATTTCTCACTCATTTTCTCAACTTGCCATTGATGAGGCAAGCTTTTCTTCATGAAGAAGAAGAAGAAGAAGATGATAATGATATGATAAGAATTATGGAATAATAGAAAAAGAATTCATTCTTATCATATTCTAACCTTAGTTAAGTGTAGAGAATAGACCATGGTTAGTTATGATGGTTAGGGTTAAGCAAGAGACAAGAATGGTGGACTAGGTCAAAGCTTCATGAAGCTTCAACAAAACTACAAATAAAGCCACCATTCTTTTCTTTTCTTTTCCAAAATGAATAAACAAATTAATAAATGAATAAGCAAAACCCTAATCATCAACTTAACCATGGTTTAATTCTTTACACTTAACCAAAGAAGCATGTATCATCAAACATGATACAATCATGTGCACAAAAGTATATCACATATACAACTTGTGCAAAGCAAGTGAGAAAATCCATTTAAAGTGAACCAATACTAGTTAATGCAAAGTAATATATCAAATATATAATTATTCATTAAATCATTAAATCAACACTTGATTTAACGATCCGGTCATATCGCATATAACCGACTAATATCCAATGTATCGACTTATCGAATCAATCCATGATTCGATAACTAGGTTATATCGCATACAACCATTCGATACATTCATCGCGAGAATTGAATACGGTATCACATACACGCATTATTCTCGGTCCTGCACATATCTCATATGCGCTCCTATTTCGTTTCGCTTGAGCCAGGAAACCTCTGTGTAGGACTCTAAAGACTCGTCAATACGCCGGTAGCAGATGATGATCATATCAAGCACCCACAAGCCGCAAGCGGTCTGCTAAACATAACGGCCACCCGGGTATCGAGCGATCAGAAGATCGACGAGCAAGCCCGCTCACACTCCTGTGAATCCAACCAGTAACACTTACCATACAATCCAGTCTGATCGTCTGATATGTCGCATATCTTGCCTAGGGGTGGTAAACGTCAGACCCCAATAGCTCGATAAGTCGTGTCGATATGAGGCCTATAACAGTTCGAGAAACTACAGGTAACACTTACCAGTAAATCTCAGCAACCCTGGCCAGGGATTTCCGGTTATAGCCAATCGAACACAGCGCAACATCAACCCCCTATACCGGGATAGACGAATCCCCTCCTATCGCTCATTGCCTCAATGTGACTCGGGACTGTACCCAAAAACCACCGTTTTGCATGCCCTCTTGGACGTGGTAAGGTGGAAATCAAAGCACAGTGGGAACCACACAAGACTCTATGACGATCTCGGGTCAACAGACTACTCTGTACCAGTGTCACCAGAGAACTGCCATCTGGCGTAAGGTATAATACCATCTGGGAGTTCTCGGCGAGTCCGTCCAGTGTACACAGTCTCCACTGAGCACCCGTATATGATCTCTGATGTCAAACACCAATGGATATGGGATCATCCATCGCCCATCTGTATGGGTCGAGAAGGTATACGCTAGTCTACTCTGGTATATCGATGCCCCGTCTCGATACACCCACGACTAGGGACCTTGAAGGATGTACTTATGGACTACCATGTCCCCACTAGTATGATCCGCATCATAGTCCAGGTAGTCAGGTACACATCCTAAGGGCTTTACCAACATGTAACAGAGAGACGATCAGTGTACACGTTAAGGTAAAGATCAACCAGATAGCATACTATCATGTCGAGCAAGAAAGTCCTCCCTATATATGTCCCAGCATCCACTACAATATACATCCTATGTATAGTAATGGCCTCTAGGGCATACATATAACTAACAATCTCCCACTTGCACTAGGGCCATCTGATAGCAGTGGTTGTAGTATCCCATACTCAACCATCCCATAAAAGTCTCTCTCTGGAAAAAGGCATTTGTGAGTGGATCCGCCGTGCTGTCCTCTGAGTCTACTCTCCTAACCTCGATCACCCTGGAGATCAAATATCTCCATGATCAGGTGATACTGCCTTAGAATATGTCTGGATTACTGATGGGACAGGCGTTCCTTGGCATAAGCCATAACTCCATTGTCACACAATGGGAGGAACTAAGTTCATCTCATGAACAAATATACATCCAGACTGCCTCTTTGGTAGCATCTCAAGTAGCGATGTATCCTGCCTTTATCGTCTAGTTAGCCACGGTATCTAGCTTGGAACTCTTCCAACATACCGTCCCTTTACTGAGGGTAAAGACAATGCCTGTGACTGACATTCAGTCGTCTGTATCACCCTGGAATCCTTCCAGTGATTCTCCCCACGATCGGTTGATACCATCTCACTACAACTAGTGAGAATCCTAACATCCAATTAGATCTATCTCATAGATCCAAAACTCAGGATTTAGGAGGTATCAATTTGATCCTATATGGAGAATCATTGTGATAAGCGGAGATTGACCGAGCGTAGCATAGGAAACTCCTTCCCTATCAAGAGCATGTCATCCACGTATTCTACGAGGATCGTCACTATACTCCCTACTACCTTTTTGTTTATACAAGGTTCATCTACCATTTTGATGATGTCAAACTGTTTGACTACTACATCAAAACAGATGTTCCAACTCCACGATACCTGCTTTATCTTATAAAGCATCTTGTGCACGTTTCCGCTGCTCCCACTGTCTACAAAGCCCTCTGGCTGTGTACTTATAGACTCTCTCTTCTAAAACATCATTTAGAAAAGCAGTCATGACACCCAACCGCCAGATATTGTAGTCATGGTATGTAGCCGTGGCAAGTAGGATCTGGATGGACTTAAGCATAGCTACTTGAAAAGGTTTCATCATTATCCACGCCTGGTCGATGACGAAAACCTTTAACAAGTCTAGCTTTGAAAGTCTCAACTTTTCCAACTACACCAAGTAATCTTCTAAAGATATACTTGCTCCTGATGGGGATTTAACCCTTCAGATATAGCAACCAAAGTCCATACTTTGTTGGTGTACATGGATTCCATCTCAGATCACTAAGCATCCAGCCATTCTTATAGGGTCTCACTCCTGATGGCCAGTTCGAAACTAGTTGGGTTATCATCTCATGATGCAATCCTCGCTCCCACTGTCATAGAGAAACCGAAGTATCTCTCAGGTGGGTGAGGAACCCTACTAGATCGGCGGAGAGGCTGAGGTTCGTTGGTAACTATTGAATCCTTTGGTTCTTTCAAATCATCAGCTGCAGTTTGTATAGCTGGAACCTTTCCAGTTCTACATAACAGACCTTGCCTCGAGCTTGTCCGGATTTTGCTTTTAGACATAGCCCGGACAACCCCAAATCTTAACTAACTTAAGATATGGGCTCTTCCCTTATCATATCTCATATGAAATGGTAGACAACTGATTTGATTTGAACCCTATTCAATAGGTATGCAGCTTCTCAAGTGCATAACTCCCAAAAGGAAATAGGTAACTCAGTAGTACTCATCATAGAGCACACCTTATCATATAGGGTGTGATTGCTCCGCCCTGATATACCATCGTGCCATGGTGTATACGGAGGTGTAATGCTGAGAGAGAATCTCATTCTCCTTTAGAATAGTCCAAGAATTTCGTGCTCAAGTATTCTCCTCCTTGATCTCATCAAAGGACATAATACTTATACCCGTATTGGTTTTCTACTTCTAACTTATATTCTGTGAATATCTCAAAAAGTTTCTGACTTGTGTTTCAACAGGAACATAGGTCTGAATCTCGAAAGATCATTAGAGAATGTAATGAAGTATAAAGAACCGGTCTTGGCATGTGTAGACAGGGGACCTTACATACATCAACATGTATCATCCCAAGAGTTCACTAACTCTTTCTCTGTTTCCAGTAAACGGAGCTATGGTCATCTTATCTCTGTGACACTCTGCGCCGGGGAAAAGACGATCAGCGACACTCCGTGCCAGGGAAAAGTCAACCAGCGATACTCCGCGCCGGGGAAAAGTCGATCAGCGACACTGCGTGCCGGGGAAAAGTCAACCAGCGACACTCCGCGCCGGGGAAAAGTCGATCAGCGTCACTCCGTGCCGGGGAAAAGTCAACCAGCGACACTCTGCGCCGGGGAAAAGTCGATCAGCGACACTCCGTGCCGGGGACAAGTCAACCAGCGACACTCCGTGCCGGGGAAAAGTCGACCAGGGACACTCCGTGCCGGGGAAACGTCAAGCAGACACTCCGTGCCGGGGACACGTCAGCAAGCGACACTCCGCATCGGGTAAACTTCCGACAACGACACTCCGCATCAGGGAAACGTCCGACAACGACACTCCGTGCCGGGGAAATGTCAAGCAGACGCTCCGTGCCGGGGACACATCAACAAGCGACACTCTGCATCGGGGAAACGTCCAACACAGACACTCCGCATCAGGGAAACGTCAACAAGCGACACTCTGTATCGGGGATACGTCCAACACAGACACTCCGTCTCAAAGACGCGTCAAGCGCCGACCGTCTAAGTCGCAAAAAGGGCAGAACCGACCGTCCATGTCGTAAAAAGGGCAGTGCATCCCAAAAGGTGGGAACCAAAGCAAGTCGCCTCTACGCAAAAGAAGATCCATTAATTTCATGCACATGACCCACATATGCTGTGTGCATTTATTGATGGGGGGCAATTTGTTGGGGTAAAAATTTACAGCCCGGTTGACCGAGTCAATGTCAAGGTCAACCCTAAGCCAGGTGGGCGCAAGCCCGGGTCCAGCGGGCCCATGCCCAAGTCGAGCCCGTGGCCAGCCTCCCCACACCAACAACAAAATCATGTAATAAATAATTTTTACGTAATTTTTTATACATGAATGTATACAAAACGGGCAGAAAGCCAAATTTTTGTAAGCCCATGGCTTATGTGCAAAAATAAATGGCACATAAGCCATGGGATGGGCAAAATGCCATTTTGTAAAGCCCAAGGGGCTATATGCAAATATGTAAGCCTATAAAAGGCAACATGATGATGAATAAAGTAACAACTTTTCATTCTCTCCACAAAAAATTTAGATCTGAGATCTTTTGTGCCTCCTGCTCCTTCTCCAAGGTTCTAAACCTTCTCATTTCTTTTGAATTAAATCAAGAGTTTTACTCTTTCTTTTCAAAAACTAAGAAGTTTTCCACCATAAAACCCACAAAGGGGAACTTGGATCTACCATTAGATCTCAGAAAGGAGAGATTTTTAGATCTCACATCTCTTGATCATCAAAATCCAGCCAACAGAAGAGGAAGAGGAAGAACGCCTTTCTTCAACCAAAACATTTTAGGAGTTTAACTCCATATATTTACATAGATATATGTATATATAATAAATATTTCCTTTCTGAAGCATAGCTTCTGGTCCTGGGACAAAAAGCCCCTTTTTCTCGCCAGCGCCCAACGCTCGAGCGCAAAACGCCCATTTGCCGACACGTGGCGCGCTTGCGCTCAGGCGCACTGCGCTCGAGCGCAAAGCGCCCATATGCCGACACGTGGCGCGCTTGCACTCAGGCGCACTACGCTCGAGCGCAAAGCGCCCACGTGGCGCGCTTGCGCTCAAGCGCACTGCGCTCCAGCGCAAAACGCCCACGTGCTGACACGTGGCACGCTTGCGTCTGAGCACACAGCACCTAAGCGCATAGCGCTCAAGGCGCTGGCCCCATGCATCCCTTGGATGCTTTTTCCCCCACTTTTTATGTACATACATATATATACATATGTATACATATTTACACATACACATACTCCACGACACTGCCCCTGTTAGAAAAAAATTTCTAACGGAGCGCTGCCCCGCACCCCGCAAGGGGGCTGCTAGCCCCCTTGACCCCCAGCCCGCTATCCGGGTAGCGGGACCCCCGTAAAAACTCTGCGTGGCTCCTGACATATCCAAACCCCCCTTCCAAAACATTGCACACGTACACTGCACATTGAGTTCGCATGACCAGTTTAACCCGTTAATCGGAGGTTCCCTCGCTCCAAAGGCGAGGGGTAATTAACGGCAGCTTAGTCTGCGGCTGCCGGAGATTCGGATCCCCACAATCATTAAACCCCGGCCTACCCTAGGCAGGGGGAATCTGTAGTACGCCTGACAAGCGCGCGCGTATTCCCATCTCAATGGGGTGACGAAAAACACCCTACAACGAGTATATGTACGTGCAGCATGTAAGTCATCAGTAATGGTGCGCATATCCTAGCATAAGGTCACATAAGCTAAAAGTATAACCGTATTATGTATCATAAATGATCGAAGCGTGAGCGTATGCAGAAATAAGAAATCAAAATGCGAGCCTAAATGGAATAAAGAAATCGTAACATGAACAAGTATAAAAATATCCACTACGTATGAGCCTTAAAGTTATAATACGAAACGTTATTTTAGAAATAGGGAACTATGATGTTTTTGAAAGAGATAACATTTGAAAATTTGTACCGTACCCTAGAATTTATCATTTAAAAGTACGTAACGATTCGTTAGTTTTGAAAGTATGTATGGATTTAAACAAATGATAATATATGCTTTGATGATATAAAACAAGACTCCTCGAGTCGAAATAAAAGTCGGCAATCCATCCTCATCATATCACGTACGGAATATCTATCATACGATATCATCCATCAATATGGTAAGGATCTATAGTCGCTTACATCATCTTGCCTCATATTATATCGTATTATATCGCCTCATATCATCAAATCGTATCATATCTTTATATATATGTGTGTTTTCCCCCCCAATAAGAGAGCAGGGATCTATTCAAAATTTGAAATTTGAACTGAGGCAGCGCCTCACGTGCAAAGCACGAGAGCGCGAGCGCCAAGAGCGCTGGCCTCACATGCAAAGCACGAGAGCACTAATGCCAAGAGCGCCAGCACCATGAGTCAAAGACTCTGAGGCAGCGCCTCACGTTCAAAGCACGAGAGTGCCAGCGTCAAGAGTCAAAGACTCTGAGGCAGCGCCTCACGTGCAAAGCATGAGAGTTCCAGCGCCAGAACTAAAAGTTCTCCACCCTTGGATCAAAAATCCAATGGTGATTAAAAATCACCAAGATACAGAATTAAATTCCGACTGAGGAAATACTCCTCAAATCTTTCTAAACAAGAAAGATTGTGCTCTGTAAATCAGAGCACTATTGGATCAAAGATCAATGGTGATTAAAGATCACTAAGATACAGAATAAGTTCTGTATGGGGAAATATTTTTCCAATCTTGTTAAAAACAATAAAAATGTCTTCTGTGAAACAGAAGCCCTTGGATCAAAGATCCAATGGTGGGAAACATCCCCGAATCAATCAGAGATCTCTCAATGAGAGATTTCTTAACTGAATCAACAAATCAGTCCCCCTATATAAAGGACCCAAGGCTTCAAGTCTTGTATAGAAGAACCTCCCCATAAGTTTCAAATTGAAAGAAGAAGTACACAGAAGAACCCCCCCCCATAAACTTCGATCTCAAAGAGAAGAGCAAGCTTTAAGAAGAAGAATTTTCTTCAAGGTAAAATAAAGATAGAGATCAGAGCATCTCAAGGGTTTAACCCTAATAAAAAAGAACATAGTTCTTTACTCGGATCTGAGATCCATGAGACAAGTCTCCCCCATATGAGAACTTAATTCTTATGGGGATGAATTTGTTCTTAGGGATCAAAGATCCAAGGGAGAACAAAGAAATGAACTTTGCAGAACATAATATAGAAAGAAAGAACCCAGCGCCAAGCGCTGCAAAATAAAGGATGCTTAGCTTTCTAAGTCTGGCGTTCAGCGCCGAGCGCTCCACGTGCTTCTCACATGGGCACTATTTTATAAGAAGCGCTTAGCTTTCTAAGTCTGGCGCTCGGCGTCGAGCGCTCCACGTGCTCCTCACGTGAGCGCTATTTTATAAGAAGCGCTTAGCTTTCCAAGTCTGGCGCCAAGCGCTCCACGTGCTCCTTACGTGGGCGCTATTTTACAAGAAGCGCTTAGCTTTATAAGTCTGGCACTCAGCGCCGAGCGCTCCACGTGCTCCTCACATGGGCGCTATTTTATAAGAAGCGCTTAGCTTTCAAAGTCTGGCTGTCACGACCCAATGTGGCACATGACCAGCACTTAAATCACGTGACATCTAAAGACGTCGACGCGGTTCAACTAAGCCGAAACCCGGAATCTAAACCCTTTTGAAAATATTGGAGGTGAGTTTAAAATAGTCATCCAATGAAATCAATCATAAAAATAACATTTAATTTTAATTATGTGTATTGAAAAACATTTATGACGTTTTGAAAACTTGACATCACCTCCTTTGCATTTTTATAAAAACCGGATACCACATAATAATAAAGATAACATCCCAACGGAAGCTAGTCTCCACGTCCAAACGATGGAGCAACCAACAATCTAAATCAGAAATCGACTCCAAAGAGTGCGACATCATCACTCTTAAACTCTAAGTCTTGTTTCTAAGTCCATAATATACCACTTCTAAGTTGATGGAGTTTCCACTTGATACAAGAATATATGAATAAGCAAGAGTGGGTATGATACAATAATAACCCACTTACCAATCAATCCTCGAAAAGAATGTGTGCCCAAGCTGCTGATAATCCAAGCGGTAAAACCTGCAAGAAACTGTGGCACAACGGGGATGAGTTGCCAACTCAGTGAATAAAAGTACATCTAAAGGTAGAAATCGAAATGCTTGACGATACCTAGGTCATAAGTATAGTCCTATCATAATCTATACCAATGTACTATATGATATGCATATGTGCAATACTATCTCTCATGCAATCCCAAATATAATATCTCTATGTCATATGAGTCTAAATCATGAATCTATATTTCGTGTTGGAATTCCTTTTCGTATATGAATGTCTGTACAAATATATGCAGGTACTGTCCTCCGGATCAGTCCTGGTTGAACCCACTAATAATATTTAACCGTGTACCTCATGATAATGCTTATATCAATATCAATATATATATATATATATATATATGTCCAGCATCGACATTGAAATCCGAAATCTCTCAAGTCCATCATCGACACGTAAATACAGATATCGTCGACACCACCTCAATAGATGATCACCAACCGATATCCTGGCTACGATCAGTATCCCCTGGATATCCGCCGTGCCCAATCGAACCCCGGTCAGTATCCCCTGGATATCTGCCGTGCTCCTTTCTATCTCCGGTCAGTATCCCCTGGATATCTGCCGTGCTCATTTTTATCTCCGGAATCGAGTATCCTCGTTAGGCTCCCCGCCTATAATACGGCTATCCTGCCCCTCGGCCCCGACCGGGTCCACCATGTATCCAACTGTATGCCCACTGACTCAGTCTGGATAGCTTGTAAATCCGTAACCGTATGACCCCAACTCGGTTCGGAATGAAATCAGAAAACACAAATCTCATGGTGGACGTTTAACTCATCATATCAAAATATCAGGTAAGGAATAAGAATACTTGCATAGATTATATTGATGATATATTATACATATACATATATAGCAGTGTCCCATACCACCGATATATATCATCAAGAGTAAAATATCCAGAAAATTCATAAGAATCAAATACAGCATCTATAGTACTAATATTCGTAATTTACAACAGGAATAAAGAAGACTACGTAATTATATCATATATACATAGATTTCAATTCAACTGTGATATGGTACTACTAATGATGTGTAGTGTAGCATATATATCTGTGCTCGTGCAACATGGCAATCATTAGTATTCGTGCAAGTGTTCTACGGTGTAACAACCTAATTATTTTAATACATATATAACAGCACGGTTCTACAGTGATATGGCAGTACCAATGAGGTGTAGTGTTACATACATTCACGTACTTGTGCAGCATAGTACTTATTGGTAGTTGTGCAGTGTTCTATCAGAGTGTGCGTAACGCAGAAACATATAATATAGATAATATAATGCAAACATGTAAAGTAATCTAAACGTAACTATTGTAATTACTTGCTATGAGCTATACCATTATCTTTAGAAATGATCGAAATGTTAAGTTTGAAATAAGGAAGCTGCCTGAGATTTAAAATAGATATCCGTTTTAAAAACTGGCCGCATCCTAGTATTTTTATTTAAAAGAAAAACGAATCGTAGTTTTTAAAAGAATATAGCTCACACAAGTATTACATCCTAAAACAGAATATAACCTAACTTTACGAGTCAAAAGATAAATTGGCTGTTATTCGGCATACAAAGTTCATCACTTTCCAATACGTATAAATCCTTGTACTATATCTCATCATATCACTTTATCTGTATCATCTCAAGTCTAGTGTGATCCGTCATACAAATCCATCAAACCATATCCATATCATAACACTGTAACTCATCTATAACTATGCATGAAACTATATGAAATTGAAGAACATACTAGATGCGATACTATATAAATATCTTGAATAAATACTAAACTAACTAGATATCATAATACTATTTGTAAGGTTGCGGAGGTGCTATACGCCATCCACCCGACTTCTCCTGTAGATGTAAATCTACTCACCAACTCAATAAACTTGCTGAAGCCACGTTGCTGTATCGCCAACTCCGTCTCGGAATCCTCGGATCGTACCTATATTCGTATTTAAATTGCATTGATGTAAATATCATGTTGAAAACCATAACAACAAGAAAAACACCCGAAGGTTAGAACCTACAGTATACTTAACCTAAAAACAACAATATGCCACTGAATTTAACGTACGAACGTCGATATTTCAGTCGCAGTACGAAATACGCAAAACTCGTATCGTAAATATCTGAAATTTGATAAACCATTTCTAAAACATTCCCAGATTTTACTGTGTTAATATTTAGATAACCCAAACAATACAGAGACTTATCAAATACCCAAAATAGGCCACAGAAGAAAAACCAACACCAAAAGACGCTAAAGGGCCGACGTCGCCGGATTTTAAGGATGTGTCGCCGGATTTTCTAGGGAGTTTGGGGCTCATTTTTTGAAGTGTTGTTTTCTAGTGGTCTCATTATACTTTTGGTCTTGCTAGTTTTTCTAGTGATTATATGTATTATTTCCGGATTTATTTACAGTAGATTTAACATCACCAAAGTTCATGTTTTCTGTTTTTGCCAAAGAAACTGATATTGAACAGAACTGAATAAATTGAAAGGAGAGGAAGTGTAACACCCTAATTCATTTATACCAATTTCATTTCTCGTATTTTCTTAATTGTGGTATTTTCCTGATTTATCGTGTTTTGGGTGCGAATAGTATTTCACAGTGGTATTGCATCCGACCCGACCCGCTTGCTTGAAATTTGTTTGATTCATATTTATGAATTATCTTGACTTGGTACATAGACATGTGTACTTTCATAAATACTGCATACTGGGATTTTATCTGGCATTGTATTTTTTACCATATAACATTTTAAGTCGCGTAAAATAATTGAAAGATACATTGCATGGCCTGCATGATACCCCTAACCCAGTGGTAGCATCCGCGCATCTTGTTCTCGTCCCGTTCAGTGAAACGGACTTGTTTGGATGGCTATGCGCACGTACGTACATCCGTTTTTGGCGGTATGTATTTTCGTTATCCGAGCATTCTTTTTTCATTTTGGTCATTGCATATATTTTTCATATTTTAAAACCGGATTTTTAGACCCGACCCGGACGTATTTTGGAGAAAGTTTGTATTTGGCAAAATCTCAAAACGTACTATATTATATTCTAATAAATTATAACTATTATTATAAAATATAAATTTACTATTTATATTTTATTATAACTAAAATATATTTTTTTATATATTCTTAACAGTTTACACCTCTCTCTCTCTCTCTCTCTCTCTCTATATATATATATATATATATATATATATATATATATATATATATATATATATATATATATATATATATATATATATTATTTTCGTTTATATTTTTTACCCATCAAATCCTTTTCACAACTGATCTCACCCTCACTCTCCATTTTTTCTATTTATATTTTATAGCCCACGTACACACCGTTCTCTCTCCTCTTCTCATCTTCTTCTTTTCTTTTCTTTTTCCCGCTTCCTGCCTCCGCCTCCGAGAAACCCTCGCGCTGGCCCTCGCTGCCTCCACCCTCATCACCCTCACTACCCTCGAGCCTCCTCTCATCGCCGACCTCACCTCCTCACAAATCCCCTGCTACAACCTATCTTCCGTCCCCGACTGCACGAACCCATCTCCTCCACCTCTTCTGTCTCCATCGCCACCACCGCCGACGACCTCCAGACCTTGTTGTCATCTTCTTCTTCTTTTCATCTCCACCTTCTTTCCTATGCCTCCAACCCAACACCTACACCAGAAATTTCCGAACACCAACCCTGCACACCTGATTTATCTTAAATAATTTGTTTATAACCGCAATCAAGAACGGCGTCGCTTGGTAGCTAGCCGGTGAGTACGGGTCGGTCCACAAGGATTTTGTGTATTCTCTAATTGTTCTAACGAGTTAATTCCGATTGTGTCGGATTGATTAAATCTAAAAAATAAAATTTATCTAAATCTTGCTAGGGTTAGGTTTATGTTAAGTTTGGAAAGTCAATATTCCTCACCGCTTTCTATACCCATATTAAGATCTATTAAGTGTTATGGTAATTATTAATAAAGTGGATTAGTACCATCGGGAAGAAACGGTGTTTCTTCCTCTAGGTTCTTGTCCTTCCTTTCTTAATCCTTACCCTAACCTCCATGGAAGACACGCTCAACCGGTCCTTTATACTACGGTATCACCGTTACCTCGTAGGATAAGGTGCCGTAGGGAGCGGTGTGTGTATGTATGCATGGAGTCCTATAAAAACGTGTGCTGGGCAAGAAAGGGGTGAGAGATCTTTATCTCTCAAGCCTTTCCCAAATCTAACCCTAACAAGCGAGAAGACTACTCACTCATTAGGGAAAAACATTTCTAAATTAATTAACTAGGGCAGAGAATTAAATCTAAACTAGGGTAAGAATAGAAAATTATATTAGGGCAGATAATAAAATTAAGTAGGGCAAGAATTGAAAACTTACTCTAATTTGATGCACTCTTCATTCTTTACAGAAATTTACAGATCTGAATTTGAGATTTAAAATGAGGCACAAGAAGATGCATAACCTAAAAAAGCTTTTAGGGTTTTTATTTATAGATGCATAGAAAACCCTAGGGTTACAATTGACACCATCTGCTATTACAAGTTTACCCCCTAAGAAAAGAACTAGTCAACGCACCGCCAGCGCCATAAAGATTTTTGCACCGACATGGGTTTAATACGGCCGCGGAAGCGCGGCCGTATTAAACTGTTTGGCCGCGGTTCCGCGGCCATGTAGTGGGCTTGTAGGCTCAATTTCTCAGGGAATCTGTCTGCTTCTTTGTACTTGGCTTTTCTTCAATTGTTTTCTCAGATTGGTTTCTAGATTTCTTCTAGATCTCCACAGTGAATAATTGTAGTAGACTTTTACCGTTGCTTCGTGATGAAGTCTTGAACCTTGTGCTGCCTTTGTTCTTTGTGAACTTGTTAATTGATCTTCAATGTTCCTCAAGATGTGGGCACGATCAAGATTCCACCATTTATCGGTTGTACTCTCACTTTTGTATCGTCTTTTATCTTTTTCACTGTTTTTGTTCCGAGAACCTGTAACCTGCAACTATGTAGCAGACATAGGTCAAAAGCACCTGTTTATTTATAAAAAGAATAAGAATGGGGAATATAATAATGCAGAATTATGGTATGAACAAATACCCCCAAACTTATCTTTTGCTCGTCCTCGAGCAAACCTAGTTTTATTCTCAACAAAATCCTAATCTCACTTTCGCAGGGAACGCGATTGCACTGAGCTCGTGCAACAAGCCTTTAAACCTCTAGGTGTCCCTAGTAGGAGGAGTGTTGTCTCCTGAGGGTTTTCAGCGGATACTACCCACAAAATCCCATCAATTAGGCCCATTGACTTTTATTCTTCAATTAGGTTTTCTAACAAGAACTCTATTATCTTCGACTCAGAAATTATCCACCCGTATTCTTCACGCTTCCTTATTATTTAACTTAAGATTATATATGTTCTGTAGACTTACTTAGCTTTTGGTATCTTTCAAGTTTTCCTTTTAGGGTTCTATCTCAACTTAGAAATTTTTATCATCTCTATTAAAGATATAAGTCCTATTTTTCATTCCTATCTCTTATCTAAACCCCAATCACATACCCCTATGTGTGTATATATCACCCCTACACTTGGAAATTCAAATCAAGCTAGTATACTCTTGTCCGTCGTCCAAAGCACTTCTTAATTAGTGAATTTTTAGATGAAATTGCTTACACATTCTTCATGCGACCGTTAATACTTCTTGAGGTACCAACAACCGATTACAAAATGTATTTGCACATTAAAGCGTAATTCCTAGTCTTGTAACACCTAAGGCTTTAGCAGTGACTCCCAAACCAGTTGGTCTAAGGCACTAGGTGATGAAGCACCCTCGCTAAATATTTTTTCTATTTTTGCAGCCTTAAGTAATTACAAAAATCAGTGTTCATTTTTTTTTATCTCTTCACACTTTTTATTTTCTATTTTCCTTCATACTAAAAACTTTAGATAAGAGCATTTCAAGGTCTCTTCTACTATCCTAAGTTTCAAGGTTCGTGTTTGTGCAATTTGTAGGGTATATATTTTCAGAATTTAGACTTAAGCTTAAGAATTATTTTTTAAACCTATAATTTAATAAAAATATCAATACTCTTCCTTTTTTTTGACTTAGCCCAAGAAGTGAACTCAAAATTTGCCTATTTCTAAATAAACTACAAAGACATATACTTTCTACCGTTAAATTTTAAGAAAAGTTATTTTTAGGGTTTTTAATTTACTAAGTTTAGGATCTAGTTGTTCCTAGTTAGTTAACCTTCTTGTCAAACTCAAGTCAATTATGGCCAAAATTGAATACTTTAATTTTTATACTTTTTCAAATTTTTCAATTTTTATGGGTTTTAAAATAAGTATGCAAATGCAAAAATATACACATGAATGCGAAGGAAGAAGGCTTACCAAGCACACCCCCAAACTTAAACTTGACAGTGTCCTCACTGTCATGCTACACCAAGAGGGTTGAGAATGTCGGCACTCCCCTGTTTATTTATTTATAATTTTTTTTAATTTTTTTTTTGTTAAAAGAAAAAGCAAAAAATATATATATACAACAAGTTCCCCCCCAAACTTAAGTGAGACAGTGTTTCCACTGTTTTAAGCGTTAAAGTTCAGAGTTAGGGAGGAGAAAAATCAAACTATACAAGGTCTTACACAGACCAAAGGTTAGCACCAACCATTCAAAAATTCTATCGTGATAATGGTAGGGTTAGTGAAAGAATGGAGTGTAGAGAAAGGAGTTGAGAAACATACGAGACTGTGTGGGAAGAAGAGTGGATTATGGTCTCGGTGGAGGAGAAGAATGGCGGAAAAGAGAAAGAAGTGTAGTACGAACTTGAGGGTGTAAATCGAGTGAATAAATTAGCGCAATTTATGATGACCGATGTGTTAAAAACGATTGTGCTAATCTATCAACCCGTCGAGAAATGAGATCAAATCCCTCAAGATTCGCAAGAAAATATGGGTACGTTGAACTTGGTAAACCATCCATTGAACATGGAAACGCGACAAATTCTTGCGTGGTCGAAACGATGGAAGGGACGAAGGGGAGTGATTTAGGGATAGTCTTATTCTCACCTAAGTAAACTGTCTCGAACTCGAAAGATTCCATCAATGGTTCGAAATGACTATAAGCAACCGAGTCTGATGGTTCAACTAACTCATCTGAAAATTCAAAGGACTCAAACTTGGGCGGTGAGTTTTCAAAATCGGCCGAAAAATTGAAACACTCGTAATCAGTATCGTCTGTGAGAAGAGTGTCAGATTCAAGGACGTACGCACTAGTGGCGTCCAAACTGCTGTGATCGAATAGAAATTTTTCAAGCTCACAGTCCTCCTGCATGATCTTTTGCGTGGTCGGAACGATGGAAAGGAAGGAGGGTGATTTAGGAAGTATAACAGTTAAAGGGTCAGGAGGATGAATTGGAAAATCCGACACATCAAACAAAAATGGTTCATCCTCAATACTCTCCTCAATACTATCCTCATAATTCTCCTCAAAAGTTATCCCATTCATGCAAATATCATCAAAATCAAGACTCATATGAGGTTCGGGAGAAACATTTAATGACTCGGGATGATGAATTGGAGAAAAAAATTCAGTCAAATCAGCAGCTTCATCATCCAAAATATTCCCAGCGTCAATATCCTCGATCAAGTGAAAATCAATTTTCTCAGACATCTCATCAAAAGCATGGATATCAATCAATTCAGGTTCTAGATTGGAGGTGTAGAGATCAAAAGGATTGGTGATGGTTTCACTCGAAAGGGACCCTTCACAATCTGGCAAATCAAGCACTACAAAGTCGTACAACTCATTAAATGTTTTATCTTCAACTGGTGAATCATTTGGGAACTTGATATATAATCAAAACCGGAGTTGTGGGATTCAATTGGTGATTGGTAGGTTTGATTTGGAAGGGTGTATAGCTCACTTTCTCCACTCAAATTAGCGATCTGTCCAACCGCCGCCTCATATATTGGAATTTTTGGAGCTAGTTGAAAACTAGCTACCGGGTCACAAGGTTGTATAACGGCGGCCATGGACGCATCCACATTCCTCATCATTTTGTTTGTCGCTACAATATAGGCTTCTAACGACTGTTCCAGACTAGACATGGGTTGTGAAGGGGTTTCAGTAAAAGATTCAAAGTTGCTTGGATTTTGGAAACTCCCAAATGGCTGTGTAGAAGCAATGTCTAGGGAAGGTGCGAAAGTTGGATAGGACTGGTAGGAATTGAATGGTTGTACAGGAATGGGATCAACATTTGGATAAAAAGGTGAATGGACTTGTTGATCCCAAGAACTGGAAGTGTTGAAAGGAGTGAAAGATCGGTTACGAGCTTGTTCAATGTGTTCAGCAATAGACATGGGTTTCGGAGTTACATCCGGACTTTCAAAAGGGGTATCAACGTAAGAAGGTGGTGAAGGTTGAAATGGTTGATACAAATTAGATTGCGGAGTCCAACTGTTTTTCCTAGACGCTTATATTCGATCTTTCAAAGAAATTTTAGGCATGGAGGGGTCGTCTGTAATTTGACCAAAACAATTCGCATAAGAAGCAATGTTAGGTTGAGGGTACCAAAGTTCGGCAAGAGTTTTGGGAGGTGGGGTACCCATGATGTAAGAAAGGAGAAGAAAAAGAATGTGGGTGGAAGTGGGAAGAAGTGCGGTGCAATGGATTTCTTTAGCGACAAGTTGCAAGTTTTTCTAAAAATTTTTCCTTTTTGTGTTTTTTTATAAGGAGCATTTTGCAAAAAGATTTTCAATAAAAGGCTTAGACACACGTTCAATCAACCACAAATGCACAATCAGGCCTAGACCTAGGGTCACCTAGGTCAGCTAGACAGCTCCTAACTGTTCCAAAGGGCAAGAAGTAGGACCTCAAACCGCCTCTTTACCGCCAATTGTGGCCAGGTAAATGCCAGGTGAGTGTGAGGCTCTCCACTACAAGTAGTGGCCCTAATTAAGTAACCACTCGCCTTAGACACACTTGCCTAGACACCACAAAGTCAGGTTAGGATAAACGGTCGATACCTACAACTAGTCCTCTGCCCTATTGAGAGCGAAGTCCTTAGGGCTGAGTCTAATCTTTTTTAATTAAGTGATGGTCAATGCAATATGCCTTATGTGATTTCTGGGGTCCTGGGAAGGGTGATGAAATCCCCACCCAATCTGGTTTGGTCTCAAGCCCCTTAAAGTCCGATTAAATATGCAAAACAGTAAACAACCACTTGCAAAAAAAATTTTAACGCGACGCAAAGAATCCTGCACAAGATCAATTATTGGAAGGGGGAGAGATTTTTAGCGCAAAGAATCCTGCAGGCAAATTTACAGAGGAGATATCAAGGGTTGCAGAGGAAGGAGAAAGAAAACTCACATCGAATTTTTTTTTCACCGCTCTTCCGCCACCAAAGTAGTGCTACCACCGCGGTTCCGCGGCCGTTTTTTTTTTTTTTGACGTCACTTCCCCGTAGCGGTTCCGCTGTTAAAAGCTGGTCAACGCGGTGGTTCCGCGGTTGACTTGGCGGTTCGATTCCTGAGATTTCTTCTGCTCCTCTGTTATGATTTTCCTCTGTCGTTCAGATCTACCGTTTTCTGTTTTGCTCTCTGGATTTTTTTAGATCTGAGTTTGTTCTTTGATCCTGCAAAATTCAAACGAAAATACCCTTCACAAAATAACAAGATGATAAAAAAAAATTATATTTTTTTTTATTTTTCAGTCTTTTATGATTTTTCAATTTATATTAACCCGAAATTACAAAAAGAGAATAACGCCATCTCCGGCAACGGCGCCATTTGATTTATCTCAAATAATTTGTTTATAACCGCAATCAAGAACGGCATCGATTGGTAGCTAGCCGGTGAGTACGGGTCGGTCCACAGGGATTTTGTGTATTCTCTAATTATTCTAACGAGTTAATTCCGATTGTGTCGGATTGATTAAATCTAAAAACTAAAATTTATATAAATCTTGCTAGGGTTAGGTTTAGGTTAAGTTTGGAAAGTCAATATTCCTCACCGCTTTCTATGCCCATATTAAGATCTATTAGGTGTTATGGTAATTATTAATAAAATGAATTAGTACCATCGGGAAGAAACGGTGTTTCTTCCACTAGGTTCTTGTCCTTTCTTTCTTAATCCTTACCTTAACCTCCATGGAAGACACGCTCAACCGGTCCTTTATACTACGGTATCACCGCTACCTCGTGGGATAGGGTGCCGTAGGGAGCAGTGTGTGCATGTATACATGGAGTCCTATAAAAACGTGTGCTGGGCAAGAAAAGGGTGAGAGATCTTTATCTCTCAAGCCTTCCCCAAATCTAACCCTAACAAGCGAGGAGACTACTCACTCATTAGGGAATTGAAAAACATTTCTAAATTAATTAACTAGGGCAGAGAATTAAATCTAAATTAGGGCAAGAATAGAAAATTATACTAGGGCAGATAATAAAATTAACTAGGGCAAGAATTGAAAACTTACACTAATTTGATGCACTCTTCATTCTTTACAGAAATTTACAGATCTGAATTTGAGATTTAAAATGAGGCACAAGAAGAGGCATAACCTAAAAAAGGTTTTAGGGCTTCTATTTATAGATGCATAGAAAACCCTAGGGTTACAATTGACACCGTCTGCTATTACAAATTTACCTCCTAAGAAAAGAACTAGTCAACGCACCGCCAACGCCATAAAGATTTTTGCACCGACACGGGTTTAATACGGCCGCGGAACCGCGGCCATAGGCCCTGTTTGGCCGTGGTTCCGCGGCCATGTAGTGGGCTTGTAGGCTCAATTTCTCAGGGAATCTGTCTGCTGCTTTGTACTTGGCTTTTCTTCAGTTGTTTTCTCAAATTAGCTTCTAGATTTCTTCTAGATCTCCACAGTGAATAATTGTAGTGGACTTTTACCGTTGCTTCGTGACGAAGTCTTGAACCTTGCGCTGCCTTTGTTCTTTGTGAACTTGTTAATTGATCTTCAATGTTCCTCAAAATGTGGGCACGATCAAGATTCCACCATTTATCGGTCGTAGTCTCACTTTTGTATCGTCTTTTATCTTTTTCACTGTTTTTGTTCCGAGAACCTGTAACCTGCAACTATGTAGCAGACATGGGTCAAAAGCACCTGTTTATTTGTAAAAAGAATAAGAATGGGGAATATAATAATGCAGAATTATGGTATGAACAACACCCAAACCCATCACCTTGCACCTCACCGCCGGCGATCCCCAGACCTCGTCGTCACCACCCCATTCTCCTCTCCCTCTCCTCTGCACTTCTCTCTCCTACTCCAAACCACTGCACACAAATCCCAGGCTGCACCTTCAACAGCTCAGACCCTAACCTAACCCTAACTCCTCTAAACCAAACCCTAGCCTCGTCGGAGCTCCATTGATCTCGTCGACACCATCACCATCTCTGTCTTCGCCTCTGTGCACAACCCCAGTAAGCAATCACCTATCCCTCTTCTTCTTCCTCTTTCTTTTCTTTTCTTTACTTTCTTGAATCTTGTTTTAGCGATCGCCGGAGCTGGGCTTGACGTCGACGATCAATACGACCCAGAGGACGTACCTTACCTGCGTGATCACCCTCTTGCGTTGCTTGGACCCGTCCCGTGTGTCGTGCGTGCGTTGCGACGTTTTACCGACGTCGGACGTGCCGTACATATCCGTTTCGTGATCCGTTGAGGCAAGTTTATCTTGCTACATGCTACATTACTTTATATACATCTATTTTAATAATTATAACACTGGAATTCTAAATCATGCATCCCAAGTTCTCGTTTTACAGTTTTCCGGCATCCGTATGCATCCGTACGTATTATTTTACATCTAGCGCATGCAAACCTATCTTGTTACATACTATATTACAATATACTGCACCTAAAGGAATATTCACATCACATATTGCTTAGTTGTACATCCCACATTACCATTTTACAGTTTTACTGATTTCGGATACCCGTTTGCATCTATCTCGTTTAAAATATATATAACTGCATCCATAGATCACATTAATACATAACACTGTGATATTAACACCCCATGTTTAGTAAAGTGCATCCTAATTAGTATTGGAACTATAAATGTAACCCTAATCGATAATTGTGCATCCATATCTTTGAATTTATATCTATTTGCATACCATATCACATTATTCCATTTTATTGTTATATTGGTACTCCATACTTGATTTTGTGTACCCATACTTATTACAGTTTGATTATGAGCACCCACTTGATACTTGTGCACTACCTGACATGACCTGATACACTACTACTTAACACGACTTGATACATGTGCACTACTTGACATGATTTGATTCTATGTACACTACCTGACATGACCTGATGTATCACAGCCTGACTTGATACCGATCTTGTTACTAATGCCGACAACCTTGACCTGTTGTCCCTACGGACATTTCCTGTTGTCTATTCAGACAAACCTGTACCTGCTTGATCCTGTGTTGGCATTAGCTCCAGATTTATCAATATCTGACTTGAATACATAACTTGGGGGTATGGGGAAATCAATGATGAAACCTGACTTGTAACTCGACAGTTCGATGCCTTTACTGATCAGTCTTACGGGCTAGGCCAGCCCCGGAATGATGCTGCTGACATCATTCGTCTTTACATACTACCTTTTACTGCCTAGCGGCACGTCTCGGACTCAGCCCGAGAGTCTTTGACCGTGGTCCCGGGCATGCATGGGATACTATTGATTTACATCGACGATTCATTAAATTGATTTCAAAGACTCGAGAGTAGTTAACCCAGTAGCTTAGTTCAGATTACTCACTGCACATCGCATATGCTTTTACCCTTCATTGTTCCTTATTCGTGTTATTGTTCTACTTTTATTATTGTTCATACTCGTGCGTGCATGTATTGCTACCCCCTGATTATATTATTGTTGATATTATGACGCACTGACATCTGGGTTTTGCATGGCCCAGATCCTTTACCTTTGCTGCAGGCCGAGCGGGAGTATTTCAGTCAACAGGCCGAGCAGTGAGGACCTGTTATTAGTTTAGTTTAGTTTCATTTCGGTATTTTCATTCCTGATGTGAGCCCGCATTATGGGACGTACATTCCAGTTTATTATTGTATTGGATCTCTTTGCTTCCGCATTATTTTTATTCTTGACTCGTTATTCTGGCAGATGGACATATACTAGTTAGTTTTATTATTTTTTTCTGTTCTTGATATCTCTACAGCCGTAATGTGACTGTGGAGGGATATTTTCTATCCACAGGTAGCATAGTTGGCTCTGTCACGTGCCTATCTTAGCGCACTCTGGGAAGCGAGGCGTGACAGGGTTTGTTTAGTATCAGAGCCATAGGATTTAGGTTAATCGGGTTTGATTCTTTTGTAGTTGGGTATTGGACCCAATACATGAATCAGAATACTCGTGATTAGGAACATGTCCTGCCACATCGTTATCGTGATTCTTGAATCATATCTTTTCCTTGACCCTTGTCTTGACGATATGCAACAACTTTGCATCTCGACTTGAAACCTTTTGGTTCCCTATTTGTTCTCTCTATTCTGATGCTAGGATTTGGGCGACTTGAACTGAGTTACGTGATTGTAACTATGAACTGCAGCATGGTTACAATTCGGTACTCTATTTAAGTAACTTGGAGTTCTAGTTTTGATTCATATCCTTGATTCATCATCGCAAGTTTTGAATCTTGTTTATCATACTAATCCTCTTTGGTGTCTTGGTTGCAGGATCATAGAAGCTAGGAATCTACGATCGTACCAGAGGCATATGGATGACGCCACTTTGCTTGGAGTAATTCGTGACTTGCTATAGGACAACAAGCAGCAGACCGAGCAGAAGACGGCGCTCGCACCAAACTAAACGCCTGTACGTAGAGGTATTTCGGTGAACCGACAAGGTATAGCACCAATCAAGAAAACAGTCGTTGCTGATCAGAGAAGGAGAGTGATTTGTGACTTTTTCTATTTACCCGGACATGTGCAAAGGGTGTGTCGGAGGAAGCTTGGACTCTGTTTAAATTGTGGATCGGCGGATCACACTATCAATGCTTGTCCGTCGAAGCTTCGTAAGAAAGAAGATGTTCAGAGGCCAGTTTTGCCCAAGCAAAAAGGAATGGGGTTATGCGATTACTGCCAACGACCGGGTCACTATCGAAGGGATTGTCGTATGAGGCTTGGACTTTGTTTTGTTTGCGGATCAGCTGATCACATCATTGATACTTGTCCGTCAAAGCTAAGTTTGAAGGAAGATACTCAGAAGCCACCGCAAAAGCAGTTTCAAGAGCAGAAGCAGTTGACTCAGGGACCCAATCAAGGTCGAGCATTTACCCTGACGGCTGAAGAAGACAAGGCTTCAGAGGAAGTTGTGTCAGGTATCCTACTTGTTCATGGTTTTCTCGCATTAGCGTTATTCGATTCTAGTGCATCCCATTGATTTATGTCGTCCAAGTTTAATACTACACACTCGATTACTTGCACGACCCTGTCTAGTTATTGGGACATACACACTGGGAATGGGAAAATCATAGCTAGTAGAGAATGTAAGGATTGTTCTGTAGCTATTTACGGACGGGAGTTATTCGCAGATTTCTTGATAATTGATACCGGTAGTTATGAAGTTACCTTTGGAATGGATTTTCTCGGCACTTTCCACGCCAACATTAATTATAGATCAAAGAAAGTGAATTTCCAGATTCCCGGACATCCAGAGGTTGTTTTGGAGTTAGCAGTTCTGTCTGACCAGTCGAGTGTAGGGCTAGGCCGACAAACAATGTTCTTTCGTCGATAGAAGTTGAAGCGCCAGCTGTAGTTCGAGATTTCATGGACGTGTTCGAGGACATCGTGGGTTTACCGCCAAAACGAGATGTGGAGTTCACAATCGACCTTGTTCCTGGTGCAGTACCAATCTCAAGAGCGATTATCCAATGGCACCAGTGGAGTTGGAAGAAGTCAAGAAGCAGGTTACCGAATTACTTGAGAAGGATTGGATTCGCAGTAGTAATTCACCTTGGAGAGCTCTAGTTCTTCTAGTAAAGAAGAAAGATGGCACACGGATAAACGTGCGTCAGCTTTTGAGGCGTTGAAGCAGAGATTGATAACCGCTCCTATTTTGACCGTACCAGACGGTTTCGGAGGATTGGTGATTCACAGCAATGCATCTGGGGAAGGATTGGGGTGTGTTTGATGCAACATGGAAAGGTTATAGCCTACGCATCGAGACAATTGAAGATCCATGAGAAGAATTACTCAACTCATGATTTGGAGCTAGCATCCGTGATTTTCGCTTTGAAGATTTAGAGACACTACTTATTAGGCGAAAGGGTTGAAGTATTCACCGATCACAAAAGCCTAAGGTACGGGTTCACGCAGAAAGAGCTTAACATGAGGCAGCGTAGATGGTTGGAGTTAATGGCTGACTACGATCTTGATCTTAAGTACCATCCGGGGAAAGTTAATGTGGTGCCGGATGCACTTAGTCGGTTGCCAGCAATTCGGATGTTGACTGCACAGAAGGAGCTTATCAATGACTTTCGGGGATTCGAGTTGGAGATCGTGCTACGGCATTCTTCGGGACAGTTGATGCAGCTGCAAGTACAGTCGTCGTTGATCGAGAATATTGAAGCAGCGCAGTCACAGGACCCAAGATTGCAGAAGTTTCGAGAATAGGTTGAAGCTGGACTTCGAACGGACTTATTGATTCATGAAGATGGTTTGTTGCGATATGGTAGCTGTTTGTGTGTGCCAAAAGGAGATATTCGCGAAGAAGTTATGAAGGAGGCACACAGTTCCGCGTATTCCGTACATCCAGGAGACACGAAGATGTACCGCGATCTAAGACAGCATTTCTGGTGGGAAGGTATGAAAAGGGAGATTGCTCGTTTTGTAGCGAAGTGCTTGGTGTGTCAGCAAGTTAAGGCTGAACATCAAAGGGTAGTTGGTTTATTGCAACCACTTCCGATTCCTCAATGGAAGTGGGAACATATAACCATGGATTTCGTGATAGCTTTACCGCGGAGTCCAAAGGGCAACAATGCAGTTTGGGTGATTGTTGATCGATTGACCAAGGCAGCTCATTTCATACCGTTTCGAGTTGGTCAATCAACGGAAGAGTTGGCAGAACGGTACATGCAGGTGATTGTGAGATTTCATGGAGTACCTGTAAGCATCGTGTCCGATCGTGACACCCGATTCTTATCGCACTTTTGGAGGAGTCTGCAGGAAAGTTTGGGGACTCGATTGAAGTTCAGCACAGCTTATCATCCTCAGACAGATGGCCAGTCGGAGAAAACGATCCAAACTCTTGAAGACATGTTGAGAGCTTGCATTTTGGACTTCAAGGGTTCGTGGGAGGATCATCTACACTTGATGGAGTTTTCTTACAATAACAGTTTTCTGGCGACTATTCAAATGGCTCCATTCGAAGCATTGTATGGTCGCAAGTGTCGTTCACCCGTTTGTTGGGATGATGTTGGAGAAAGTTAATACTATCCGGAATCACATGAAGGCATCACATGATCGACAGAAGAGTTAGGCAGATACATCGAGAAGACCTCTAGAGTTCGCTATTGGTAATCTCGTATTCTTGAAGATAACACCGACTAGAGGAGTAATTCGTTTTGGGAGTCGAGGAAAGCTTAGTCCTCGATTCGTAGGGCTTTTCGAGATTTTGGAGCATGTTGGAGAAGTGGCTTATCGATTGACTTTACCGCAATCTTTGGCGAATGTTCATAACGTGTTTCATGTATCTCAACTCCATAAGTATGTTCGAGATGAAACACACGTGCTGGATCATTCGGAGCTGACTGTACGAGAAGATTTGACCTATAAAGAACGACTGATGTCGATTGTTGATCGAAGAGAAAAGGACCTCAAGAACAAGGTTATCCCGCTCGTACTTATTTCATGGGGGAATCGCTCGCACGGAGAATCGACTTGGCAACGTGAAGACGAGATTCGACAGAAGTTTCCATATCTATTCTTGTAGTTTCTTGATTGTTTATCTTTCTTTGTTCTTAGAATTTCGAGGACGAAATTCTTTTTGTAATTGGGTATAATATAACACCCTAGTTCATTTATACCAATTCCAGTTCTCGTATTTCCTTAATTGTGGTATTTTCCTGATTTATCGTATTTTGGGTGCGAATAGTATTTCACAGTGGTATTGCATCCGACCCGACCCGCTTGCTTGAAATTTGTTTGATTCATCTTTATGAATTATCTTGACTTGGTACATAGACATGTGCACTTTCATAAATACTGCATACTGGCATTTTATCTGATATTGCATCTTTTACCATATAACATTTTAAGTCGCGTAAAATAATTGAAAGATACATTGCATGGCCTGCATGATACCTTTAACCACGTGGTAGCATCCGCGCATCTTGTTCTCGTCCCGTTCAGTGAAACGGACTTGTTTGGATGGCTACGCGCACGTACGTGCATCCGTTTTTCGGGGTATGCATTTTCGTTACCCGAGCATTCTTTTTTCATTTTGGTCATTGCATATATTTTTCATATTTTAAAACCAGATTTTTAGATCCGACCCGGGCGTATTTTGGAGTAAGTTTGTATTTGGCAAAATCTCAAAACGTACTAATATTATATTCTAATAAATTATAACTATTACTATAAAATATAAATTTACTATTTATATTTTATTATAACTAAAATATATTTTTATATATTTTAAACAGTTCACACCTCTCTCTCTCTCTCTCTCTCTCTCTCTCTCTCTATATATATATATATATATATATATATATATATATATATATATATATATTATTTTCGTTTATATTTTTTTACCCATCAAATCCTTTTCACAACTGATCTCACCCTCTCTCTCCATTTTTTCTATTTATATTTTATAGCCCACGTACACATCGTTCTCTCTCCTCTTCTCATCTTCTTCTTTTCTTTTTGTTGTCCCGCTTCCTGCCTCCGCCTCCGAGAAACCCTCGCGCTCGCCCCGCTGCCTCCACCCTCATCACCCTCACTACCCTCGAGCCTCCTCTCATCACCGACCTCACCTCCTCACAACTCTCCTCCGCTACAACCTATCTTCCGTCCCCGACTGCACGAACCCATCTCCTCCACCTCCTCTGTCTCCATTGCCACCACCGCCGACGACCTCCAGACCTTGTCATCATCTTCTTCTTCTTCTCGTCTCCACTTTCTTTCCTATGCCTCCAACCCAACACCTACACCAAAAATTTCCGAACACCAACCCTGCACACCCAAACCCATCACCTTGCACCTCGCCGCCGGCGATCCATAGACCTCGTCGTCACCACCCCATTCTCCTCTCCCTCTCCTCTGCACTTCTCCCTCCTACACCAAACCCCTGCACACAAATCCCAGGCCGCACCTTCAACAGCTCAGACCCTAACCTAACCCTAACTCCTCTAAACCAAACCCTCGCCTCGCCGGAGCTCCGTTGATCTCGTCGACACCATCACCCTCTCTGTCTTCGCCTCTGTGCACAACCCCGGTAAGCAATCACCTATCCCTCTTCTTCTTCCTATTTCTTTTCTTTTCTTTTCTTTTCTTTTCTTTTCTTTACTTTCTTGAATCTTGTTTTAGCGATCGCCGGAGCCGGGCTTGACGTCGACGATCCAGACAACCCAGAGGACGTACCTTACCTGCGTGATCACCCTCTTGCGTTGCTTGGACCCGTCCCGTGTGTCGTGCGTGCGTTGCGACGTTTTGCCGACATCGGACGTGCCGTACATATCCGTTTCGTGATCCGTTGAGGCAAGTTTATCTTGCTACATGCTACATTACTTTATATACATCTATTTTAATAATTATAACACTGGAATTCTAAATCATGCATCCCAAGTTCTCGTTTTACAGTTTTCCGGCATCCGTATGCATCCGTACGTATTATTTTACATCTAGCGCATGGAAACCTATCTTGTTACATACTATATTACAATATACTGCACCTAAAGGAATATTCACATCACATATTGCTTAGTTGTACATCCCACATTACCATTTTACAGTTTTACTGATTTCGGATACCCGTTTGCATCTATCTCATTTAAAATATATATAACTGCATCCAAAGATCACATTAATACATAACACTGTGATATTAACACCCCATGTTTAGTAAAGTGCATCCTAATTAGTATTGGAACTATAAATGTAACCCTAATCGATAATTGTGCATCCATATCTTTGAATTTATATCTATTTGCATACCATATCACATTATTCCATTTTATTGTTATATTGGTACTCCATACTTGATTTTGTGTACCCATACTTATTACAGTTTGATTATGAGCACCCACTTGATACTTGTGCACTACCTGACATGACCTGATACGCTACTACTTAACACGACTTGATACATGTGCACTACTTGACATGATTTGATTCTATGTACACTACCTGACATGACCTGATGTATCACAGCCTGACTTGATACCGATCTTGTTACTAATGCCGACAACCTTGACCTGTTGTCCCTACGGACATTTCCTGTTGTCTATTCAGACAAACCTGTACCTGCTTGATCCTGTGTTGGCATTAGCTCCAGATTTATCAATATCTGACTTGAATACATAACTTGGGGGTATGGGGAAATCAATGATGAAACCTGACTTGTAACTCGACAGTTCGATGCCTTTATTGATCAGTCTTACGGGCTAGGCCAGCCTCGGAATGATGCTGCTGACATCATTCGTCTTTACATACTACCTTTTACTGCCTAGCGGCACGTCTCGGACTCAGCCCGAGAGTCTTTGACCGTGGTCCCGGGCATGCACGGGATACTATTGATTTACATCGACGATTCATTAAATTGATTTCAAAGACTCGAGAGTAGTTAACCCAGTAGCTTAGTTCAGATTACTCACTGCACATCGCATATGCTTTTACCCTTCATTGTTCCTTATTCGTGTTATTGTTCTACTTTTATTATTGTTCATACTCGTGCGTGCATGTATTGCTACCCCCTGATTATATTATTGTTGATATTATGACGCACTGACATCTGGGTTTTGCATGGCCCAGATCCTTTACCTTTGCTGCAGGCCGAGCAGGAGTATTTCAGTCAACAGGCCGAGCAGTGAGGACCTGTTATTAGTTTAGTTTAGTTTCATTTCGGTATTTTCATTCCTGATGTGAGCCCGCATTATGGGACGTACATTCCAGTTTATTATTGTATTGGATCTCTTTGCTTCCGCATTATTTTTATTCTTGACTCGTTATTCTGGCAGATGGACATGTACTAGTTAGTTTTATTATTTTTTTTCTGTTCTTGATATCTCTACAGCCGTAATGTGACTGTGGAGGGATATTTCCTATCCACAGGTAGCATGGTTGGCTCCGTCACGTGGCTATCTTAGCGCACTCTGAGAAGCGGGGCGTGACAGGAAGATATACCTATGGATATTTGTGTATAGTAGAACACCAGCTCTTAATTTGTATGTAGAACCATCTAGGATTGGTAATAGATCAAGCTTGATGATGTGCACAAGTTGATGAAGGGACTTAGATATTTTCACTTGGATTTAAGAATACATAGAAGTTTCTTGGTTTGGGCTGAAGAATGAATTGTTTTCAGCTGGGATAGCTACTGAAATTCTAAGTGTTATATGTAAATGAAGTGAGGAAGTTTGTAGAGAAAGCATGAGGAGTGGATGGAGAGGTGGAGGTGGCATGAGAGGAAGGAGGTTGTGTCACTTGATGAAGCATGAATGATTCATGCAAGGAGGAGGTGTTGGATTTGAAGAAGGAGATGTAAAGGTATGAAGGAGGAGGTGTTAACTTATAAATAAGGGTGAAAATGATGTGTTTTGGGTGAAGGTTAACATATAATGATATATGTCATCCATGATAAAATATAACAATAAGTAAAAATCTTCATATCATAAATCCAAATCCATATAATATAAAAGATGTGAAATGATAAATCCATTACTTAATTATCATTTACTTAATGACAAATACAATGTCATGATAAAATAATTAAAATATCATTTTCTTGATATCACCCACTTATTCATATTTATCAAAATAATTACATTTTTCGGATATGATTCCGATACCCAATTTCATAGGCGATATCATTTTCGTAAACTTGTCAATTATATTATTTTTATAATAAATAAAAAAATATAATTAAATATTCTTAATTTTCCAAAATGTTACAGTCTCTCCCCCTTAAAGAAATTCGGTCTCCGAATTTAAATTAAACATCTTTCTTAAAACAGTTTCTTAACCCAATCAACTTATTTCAAAACAATCTCCTGAGGTCCAACTTTAAAACAAGAAAATTGCTCGTTATAGCAAGACTCCAAAGTCCCATATGAGCTAAAATGCATCACAACGCAACCGTGTGCGTGAAAACCTATATTCGTATTTAGCTATTTAAGCGCTTAGCTTTCTAAGTCTGGTGCCCAGCGCCAAGCACTCCACGTGCTCCTCACGTGGGCGCTATTTTATAAGAAGAGTTTAGCACTCCAAGTTTGGCGCTCAGCGCAAAGCGCTCCAAGTTTGACGCTCAGCGCCAAGCGCTCCACGTGCCCCTCACGTGGGCGCTGATGAAATAAAGAGCGCTCTGTAAATAGATCCCAGTGCCATAAAGAGTGTTCAACACTCAATACAAAACAAAAAAGGAGGGTGGGCATCAAAACCCATGTCAATGCTCAGCATTGTTGAACAAAAGGGATTAAGTCCAAATAAGTAATCAAGTGGGCTGAGCCCAAGGTTGGCCAAACCCTAAATTGATCGAACCCATATGCTTTAGCATTATGTGCATAGAGAAAGAACTGTGTCCTAGTAAGTGTCTAACACTTTATTAAAAGAGGAAACGACAGAGACTCAGTGGGCTGAGCCTAAGTTAGTCAAATTCCTAACCAACCGAGCCCATGTGCTCTATATCTGTCCAAAAGGCTCTTAGTCCCAAACAAGACCATCAATCTTTTGACGAACATTCTTTGGTTCAAGGGTACGTATCCCCACACCTCTGATAAATGTCGTGGTAATTTTTCAACGTCTTCAGAGAGGTGGTGGGTCCCGACAACCAACAATTCAATGACTGCAACGTCCTTAAAACTACTACGGACCGAAACGTTCTTAAAACTAAATTGTGGACCGCAATGTTCCTAAACTAAACTCGATGGACTATGATGTCCTTAAACTCCACGGACTACGATGTCCTTAAACTTCAGACCGTAATGTCCTTACACTAAATTCCATGACCGTAACGTCTTTAAACTAAACCCTTTGGACCGTAACGTCCCTAAACTAAAATCTATATACTATGATGTCTTTAAACTCTATAGACTATGATGTCCTTAAACTCCACGGACTATGATGTCCTTAAACCCAATGGACCGTAATGTCCCTAAACTAAAATGATAGAGCCCAAATACTCTTTCATTGGATCAAAAATGATCCCAAACCCCCGTTAAGTAGACCTTAGTCTAAAATTAGACTGACGTGTCCTTAACAAACATTTAAGTTGATCTTAATCTCAAACGAGATTAACGAGCCTTAAATCAACCAAACCCAAATCTAAGAGAATACGGATTTAGACTAATCCCCGCCCTACGGGCGACAACATAAATTAGTCTCCGTATACAATCTGTAATACCCAGTTCTTTTATATGCCAATATCCGTATTTTTATAAAAGGGTCACTTACAAATTTACCTATTTATATTTATAATTATTTTAAGTATTTTAAAATCCTAATCCCTTCATTTTATTTCCCTTTTATAAACCTAACCCTATTTCTATTCCCTTTTAAATTCTTTTTTTTTCCTAAACTAACCCAAGCCCAGCCCCGGCCCATCTCCCTCTCTAACTCTCTCTTTCTTTTTCTGGCCAAGAACCCCGGCCCAAAATCTCTCACCTCTCCTCACCCGCATACGACCCGACCCGCTACCCACTCCTTCTTCTCCTTCGTTTTCCCGCGCTCCCCACCATCTTCCCCAACGGCTACCGCGAGACCCGCGCCCACTCCTCACGACCTCCGTGCCACCTCCCCTCTTCTCTCGCTCCTCCTCGTAACCCGCTCGTTCCCTCCAACGGCTCCCCTCACTCGCACCAAAGCCACGACGGCCGCACCCACCTCCCTACGGCCCGCACTCGCCTACGACCGCACTCCTCCAACGTCTTTCCCCTATGACCCCCTCTCTCTGTTTCGCGTCCATCTCTTCGTACGACAACTCTCCCTCTACCTCACTCCCCCCTCTCGATCCCCTTCTTTCTTTCCTCCCAACCCGAAAACCCATCGAGCCCTACTGCACTCTTCGCCGCCGGCACCCCAGCACTACCGTCGACTCTCCTCCAACAACCGCAACCTCCACAACCTCACCGCACACCACCAGCCACCAAGCCGAGCTTTCCACACTTCTTCCTCCCAAGAACCCATCACACAACCGAGCCCATCGCTGCACTCGTCATCGCCGAGCTCGCCGCGTCGTCGGAACCCTCACCACACCAGAGCCGACTACTACTAGCATCCCTTTCTGGCCGCCTCCTTCGAGCAGCCGAGCCCTGCACCTACAGCTGACGAACGCCGCACCACCACAACGAGACCCCCGTGCATTGCCGAGCCACTACCGGCAACGAACCCCTCCACGGCCGCCTGCCACCTCCGACCACCGTGCGACCTCCCCCGACACTATATACAACACCACATCGGGCTCACCCCTGAGCTCACTGCACTCGAGACGTCAAGCTTAAGCCCCTCTCCGCTGCACTCGAGCCTTAGCCGCAGCCGATCACTGTTCGAGCTGAACCCAATCATCGAAGAACCAAGGACGTCGTTGTATTATTGCTTCTGATGTCCATCACTGCGCCGGACTCGTCGCCACTTTTCCACGTCGATCGAGGCAAGTGCTCGCCACTTGCTTACATGCTACAGTAATGAATAGATCAATATATATATATATATATATATATATATGTTTGTGTTCATACCAAAATTTACCGCAGTGTTTCAAATAGTAAACCGTATTAATTCTAGTGATATTGATTTGGGTCACAATCTAGTCTAAAATCTAGCGATAATATCGTATGGAAATAGTAGAATCCAATAGTGCTAGTTTAGTTAAAAGAAACAGACGTTTCGACTGCGAATCGAATGCTTAAATCTAGATTTTGATGCAATATTTTAAGTGAAAACCCATCTTTAAATGGCGGAACTAGTGATCGTTAAACCCTTTTAGTACTCATTGAGGTACTGTAGAAATTTAGTGGAAAACCACGGTCGGTTCACCTATGAAATGTTAATCTCAATAATCATTACGAATTCTGAATTTCCTGAATATGCTAGACCACTGTTGTGGATGAAGGCACTCAAGCACAAATGATCTCAACAGTAGATTCTTCATCCCAAAAATAAATTTATATTAAATCTTTTACAAGTCGGATTTTGGCGTTCTATGGCTCGTATCGAAACCAACAAAATAAGATACAGAACCCTATAATTGATATTTAACGTTGAACTAGTTACGATAGAGAAAACTGTGGTGAATCACGATTCTGGACTGCAGTCCAGAGCGGTGACTCCAGATAACCCCTGCTTTTAACTCACTGTTTTTCCTTGCTGAAATGAGGAATTATGCGTAACCCTATATTTTTAGGAAGAAAATTGAGTTAGCTTCCTTATCCCACTGGTCTCACTGGATTCCTCAACTGTATGATATTTTTAACACATTTTATAATGTCAATATGTTCTGCTGAATTCTGCAGCGACAGATTTGACACATTGAACATAACATGATCATAACTTCCTGTGGATATAGGATATTACTGATCCTCCAATTGCAGTAGAAATATAACTGATAACTCTAAATATTGTTCTACTATAGCGTCGCCTAATTACGATCCCAACTGGGATTAAAATGTGTTACAGAACGGACTTCCGATTCTGAAACCGGATTTCCAGCAGTGAACACTTAAAATGAAACGGTCATAACTAGCAAACCTGAAACCCGATTGACGTGAAACCAATTTTTATGGATAGATAATTAAACATACTGCGTACGCCCTTTACATTGTTTCTCTTAATTCTGCATGTATGACCTATAATAAATTATACAAGTGGTAGGACACTGACTGATGATATCTTAATCATACCTTAATTATCGCATTCTCATCATATCATGTAAAGCTCATATGCATTCGTAACCTAGCGATCTTGTACATTACACAGTGTTAGATATTAGTGTTTTGATTGTGGCAGGTACGTTAGTGTTTAAGCGTGAATGAATAAGTGAAAGTGACACGTACTTGTACACAATCAGCGGACCCTATTGATTTATTGTATTGTCGACGTCTATGGGACATGCATAAGTGTAACTATAATTGGTATGGGACGATTATGGAAGCATTTATATTAGTGTCATAGGTAATGCACCAAACACTGTCCATTTATCTTGGGTATCAGTCGAGACTTGCTTGATGGAGATCCTGTCTCCAGTTCTCGCGTAGACTTGTCATGGACCGACTGGTATTTGAGTTTATGGTTGGCGTTTGATGTAGACTACAGGATGTGGTGTAGTTTGAGTGTGAGTTCAACAGAATCTCGGGAGTCCCATTGCCGGCACATACAGCGATTCTGGAGATATATGGGTGATATTACTGATTATTAGCGACCGACTCGGGCCCGTGTTCCCTTGTCCTTGGGTCCTAACCTTGGGTGGGGGATACTCACGAGTGGATGACTCTCACATTTGGACTGACGATAAGTTTAGCGACCTGTACAGTGAGACTTAGGGACTGATAGGGTTAGTGACATTGACATGCATTGCTTACAGATTCAATATACCTGCCATACTGTTTACTGCTTTACTGTTTACCTGCTCTATTAGCTACATGCATTGGCTACTTCATGTCACGTCATTATTCCATGCTTACTGTTTCATATTTATCATTATTGTATGTGTTCACATTTGTATATATATATACATATATTGCTATTGTGTTGCTCCGACGACCTGAGTATGCATGCTCAGAGTGAGAAGTGGATTTAGCTTGGACCAGGACCTGACGTACCTCGAGGACATTGTAGATATCTGGATCAACGACTCAGCGCTACACTTCCTTGATCTCTATCCGGTTAGTTTTGTATTTGTGTTGATTCAGTGACTACTTTTCTCATTACCTGTGCATCGATTACTGATTACCACGTAAAGCTAGAAACCGAAGTGTGACTACGGCAGGATTTTTCCTCGACCGTAGGAGCATGGCTGGCCTTGTCAACCCCTCGTATTCCGTATTTTGGGAAGCGGGGCGTGACATGGTTTTGTTGGTATCAGAGCCAGGTTTTGCTTCGATTAGGATTGCAGTTTCCGTGTAGGGCTTGACAATCTAAGACATCCTTCGGTCTAGATTGCAAACCCGTTATCATTGATCTTGATCCATATAGCGTGTCCGGGTACACATTTTAATCCATCCGCTAGAGTTTTGGGTAATTTAGCAGAGTTACGTGATTGTAATTATGAACTGCAGTATAGTTACAATATTGTACTCTGTTTGAGTGACTTGAAGTTCTACATTTGATTTCCACTCGTTTGAATTTCACCTCACCCGATATTCTTGTTTCCTTGCCTAATCTATATTGTATTTTGATTCTTATAGCTTGTACCTTATATCGTCCTCAAAATTGTTGTTTCAGGACCATGTCTTCCAACGACTCTTCTTCTATCTCCACTCCCCAGAATCAGACCGTCGAGATTTTGAATGTACTGCAAGGTTTGAAGGAAGCCCAGAAGCGAACGAACGACCTATTAGCTGAAGGATTAAGAGGGCAGATGACTCAGGCACCAGCGGAAGCCTCTAATCGTAAGGGAATCCCTGTTAAACAAGGAAAAGAGGTGAAGATGAAGCGCCCATTTGTTTCTCAGCAACAGAAGCAACGGAGAACTCAACGTTGTGGATACTGTAAGAAGCCAGGACACCTTGAGAGAGATTGTCGCAGCGCCAAAGGGCAGTTCCTAATTTGCGGATCCAACGAACATCTTGTCAATGGTTGCCCTAAAAGGAAGGAGCTACAAGGAGGAGATTCGTCCACACTCTCCACTCCTGCTAAGTATGGTTATTTCGTAGTTCGAGCTTCGAGGATAGTACGGACCCAGCGCAGGATTCAACTCATTTGACGAGAATGCAGCGGTCTAGATATCAAAGAAGAATTATCACCTTTCTGCTTTCAATAAAAATATTGTCACTCTTTTGTAAATATTTCCTTTCGTTTAAAATCTTGTATCCGTTGAACTTTTAGTTGAAATGCAATAAGATTCTGAGTTGTGATGTATGTATCGTCCCCTTGCCACTTATTTTCCTTATACTATTTATTGCATCAGTATTCTAAATTTTGATTTTTCAGTCCTTACCTACCGCATATTTTCCTTTTGCTCCGTATCCTTAGTTATTTTCTTGGTGTGTTCCACTGTCTAATCATGACTCTTTCTTTTCAGGCCATGGCCCACCCTGGAGCAGCGCCGCCTCTAGATGAGGACACACGGTCGTGCGTTTCTTTGGACTGCATGCTGGTAAGTTAAGATGACGAGATCAACGGCCCACGGGTTATTTTCGGAAACAGCGATTCCGAGGATGAGGGAGTCGCAGCCCCAGAAGTCGACATGATCAGCGACTCTAACAACAAAGAAAAGGACCATGAAGAGGACCCGATAGAAGAAGATCACGAGGAGGACCCGATAAAAGAAAATCCAGGAGAGGAAGACCTTGAGGAGAATCCAGTGGAAGGAAATCCCGTGGAAGAAGATCCAGAAGAGAAGAGTCATGGGGAAGCATACCACGATGAAGAAGCTCCAGCCGAGGCCGAAGGACCGGAAGAAGATGACCTCGCGGCAGAAGAACCTCCAGTGGCAAACCCTGCGATGGGCTATGGAAATGGACGCCCCTATCTTAGCGTGCGAGCTTACCGTAACCTGCTGAACTTCCACAACCGCGACTGACGCGATGTATCTTTTGTTTCCTCTTGCCAAATAATTCTATATATAGTTTAGGGCCACCTTTTATCTTTCGAGAGTGCCATATTTAAAATTTTATGGATTAATAATAAAATTTCTGAGTTCGCTAATCTTTTGATTTTTGATTCGCATGATGCATTGACTGTTCTCCTTCCCCAATAAATTCTTTCCCTTCTGGGATTCACTACTGTTCACCCTGTGCTGACCCGACCTCAGCCTCTTCGACATCCAGATTGAAGTACTGCACCCTGAATTTTTGGACCGTACTCCATTGTAACCCCTGCCCTAACTAGCCCTTATACATCAGTAATGCTTCCTTTTATTACATTCAGTGACATCGTTATTCGAAAATTTAGTTTTCATTATTTTGTATTTATCGAAAAATTGCGTGTTATTAACTACTTCCGTTTTATTCATTTTAAATGCTTTGCTATTTTCCATGTTTTCAATAGCGCAAACATATATCGCGCATACTATTTTGTTCTATGTTTCTTATTTTCATCATGTGGATTTTCTCGAGTTATTTTAAAATTGTTTGGTCGATATGTTTACTCTAAAATGCTTTGGCCTATCGGCAAACCCTTCATTATTGGTCGTTATCGTTATTTTATTCTCTTGTACATATAGTTTATCCTCATAGATGGTTCTACCTGATACTTACTTAGACCTATCCTTTTACTTGCGTTATTCCTTATACATATATAGATCTTCAATTTTATCTGGCTGTTTTTAAGTAAATCACTATATATTAGTGTTCGATGTCGTAGCTTTTTGCATATTATTTTATAGCTTATCGTTTATTTTAAATTTCGAGGACGAAATTTTTGTAAGGGTGGTATGATGTAATACCCAGTTCTTTTAACGCCAATATCCGTATTTTTATAAAAGGGTCACTTACAAATTTACCTATTTATATTTATAATTATTTTAAGTATTTTTAAATCCTAATCCCTTCATTTTATTTCCCTTTTATAACCCTAACCCTATTTCTATTCCCTTTTAAATTCTTTTTTTTTTCCTAAACCAACCCAAGCCCAGCCCCGGCCCATCTCCCTCTCTAACTCTCTCTTTCTTTTTCTGGCTAAGAACCCCGGCCCAAAATCTCTCCCCTCTCCTCACCCGCACCCGACCCGACCTGCTACCCACTCCCCCTTCTCCTTCTTCTCCTTCGTTTTCCCGCGCACCCCACCATCTTCCCCAATGGCTACCGCGAGACCCGTGCCCACTCCCCACGACCTCCGCGCCACCTCCCTCTTCTCTCGCTCCTCCCCGTGACCCGCTCGTTCCCTCCAACGGCTCCCCTCACTTGCACCCAAGCCGCGACGGCCGCACCCACCTCCCCATGACCCGCACTCGCCCACGACCGCACTCCTCCAATGTCTTTCCCCCACGACCCCCTCTCTCTCTATCTCGCGTCCATCTCTTCGTACGACAACTCTCCCTCTACCTCACTCCCCCCTCTCGATCCCCTTCTTTCTCTCCTCCCAACCCGAGAACCCATCGAGCCCTACCGCACTCTTCTCCGCCGGTACCCCAGCACCACCGTCGACTCTCCTCCATCAACTGCGACCTCCACAACCTCACCACACACCACCAGCCACCAAGCCGAGCTTTCCACACTTCCTCCTCCTAAGAACCCATCACACAACCGAGCGCATCGCTGCACTCGTCATCGCCGAGCTCCCTGCGTCGTCAGAACCCTCACCACACCGGAGCCGACTACCACTAGCATCCCCTTCTAGCCGCCTCCTTCGAGCAGCTGAGCCCTGCACCCACAGCCGATGAACGCCGCACCACCACGACAAGACCCCCTTGCATCGCCGAGCCACTACCAGCAACGAACCCCTCCACGGCCGCCTACCACCTCCGACCACCGTGCGACCTCCCCCGACACCATCTTCATCACCACACCGGGCTCACCCCTGAGCTCACTGCCGGCCACCTTCCAAGCCACCTCCGTACCCATCGTAGTCCTCCGTACCCATCGCAGTCGAGACGTCAAGCTTAAGCCCATCTCCGCTGCACTCGAGCCTTAGCCGCAACCGATCACTGTTCGAGCCGAACCCAATCATCGAAGAACCAAGGACTTCGTTGTATCATTGCTTCTGCTGTCCATCACTCCGCCGGAGTCGTCGCCACCTTTCTACGTCGATCGAGGCAAGTGCTCGCCACTTGCTTACATGCTACAGTAACGAACAGATCAATATATATATGTTTGTGTTCTTACCAAAATTTACCGCAGTGTTTCAAATAGTAAACTGTATTAATTCTAGTGATATTGATTTGGGTCACAATCTAGTCTAAAATCTAGCGATAACATCGTATGGAAATAGTAGAATCCAATAGTGCTAGTTTAGTTAAAAGAAACAGACGTTTCGACTGCGAATCGAATGCTTAAATCTAGATTTTGATGCAATATTTTAAGTGAAAACCCATCTTTAAATGGAGGAACTAGTGATCGTTAAACCTTTTTACTACTCATTGAGGTACTGTAGAAATTTAGTGGAAAACCACGGTCATTTCACCTATGAAATGTTAATCTCAATAATCATTACGAATTCTGAATTTTCTGAACATGCTAGACCATTAAATTCATATTAAATCTTTTATAAGTCGGATTTTGGAGTTCCATGGCTCGTATCAAATCCAACGGAATAATCTACAGAACCCTATAGTTTATATTTAACGTTAAACTAGTTACGATAGAGAAAACTGCGGTGAATCACAATTCTGGACTGCAGTCCAGAGCGGTGACTCCAGATAACCCCTGCTTTTAACTCACTGTTTTTCCTTGTTCAAATGCGGAATTGTGAGGAACCCTATATTTTTACAAAGAAAATTGAGTTAGCTTCCTTATCCCACTGGTCTCACTAGATTCCTCAACTGTATGATATTTTTAACATATTTTATAATGTCAATATGTTCTGCTGAATTCTGCAGCGACAGATTTGACACATTGAACATAACATGATCATAACTTCCTGTGGATATAAGATATTACTGATCCTCCAATTGCAGTAGAAACCTAACTGATAACTCTAAATATTGTTCCACTATAGCGTTCCCTAATTACGATCCCAACTGGGATTAAAATGTGTTACGAAACGGACTTCCGATTCTGAAACCGTATTTCCAGCCGTGAACACTTAAAATGAAATGGTCATAACTAGAAAACCTGAAACCCGATTGACGCGAAACCAATTTCGATGGATAGATAATTAAACATACTGCGTACCCCCTATACACTGTTTTGCTTAATTCTGCATGTATGACCTATAATAAATTATACAAGTGGTAGGATACTGACTGATGATATCTTAATCATGCCTTAATTATCGCATTCTCATCATATCATGTAAAGCTCATATGCATTCGTAACCTAGCGATCGTGTACATTACTCAGTGTTAGATATTAGTGTTTTGATTGTGGCAGGTACGTTAGTGTTTAAGTGTGAATGAATAAGTGAAAGTGACACGTACGTGTACACAATCAGCGGACCCTATTGATTTATTGCATTGTCGACGTCTATGGGACATGTATAAGTGTAACAATAATTGGTATGGGACGATTATGAAAGAACTTATATTAGCGTCATAGGTAAGGCACCAAACACTGTCCATTTATCTTGGGCATCAGTCGAGACTTGCTTGATGGAGATCCTGTCTCCAGTTCTCGCGTAGACTTGTCATGGACCGACTGGTATTTGAGTTTATGGTTGGCGTTTGATGTAGACTACGGGGTGTGGGATAGTTTGAGTGTGAGTTCAACAGAATCTCAGGAGTCCCATTGCCGGCACATACAGCGATTCTGGAGATATATGGGTGATATTACTGATTATTAGCGAGCGACTCGGGCTCGTGTTCCCTTGTCTTCTGGTCCTACCCTTGGGTGGGGGATACTCACGAGTGGTTGACTCTCACACTTAGACTGATGATAGGTTTAGCGACCTGTACAGTGAGACTTATGGACTGATAGGGTTAGTGATATTGACATGCATTGCTTACAGATTCAATATACCTGCCATATTGTTTACTGCTTTACTGTTTACCTGCTCTATTAGCTACCTGCATTGGCTACTTCATGCTCACGTCATTATTCCATGCTTACTGTTTCATATTTATCATTATTGTACGTGTTCACATTTGTATCTATATATACATATATTGCTATTGTGTCACTCTGACGACCTGAGTATGCATGCTCAGAGTGAGAAGTGGATTTAGCTTGGACCAGGACCTGACGTACCTCAAGGACATTGTGGATATCTGGATCAGCGACTCAGCGCTACGCTTTCTTGATCTCTATCTGGTTAGTTTTGTATTTGTGTTGATTCAGTGACTGCTTTTCTCATTACCTGTGCATCGATTACTGATTACCACGTAAAGCTAGAAGCCGAAGTGTGACCATGGCAGGATTTTTCCTCGACCGCAGAAGCATGGCTGGCCTTGTCAACCCCTCGTATTCCGTATTTTGGGAAGTGGGGCATGACACGATCCACGGGCAACCTAAAACAAAAAAAAACACATGACACGAAATGAACATCTGGAGAAGGAGAAAGTTGTTACCGTGATGCGGTAGCGTAATTAACTGCAGGGCTTGCGCCTGCAGGGAAGAGCGTCCCCACAATAAAAAAACCTCGCCAACGAGGGGGAATCTGACGAAGTCTGCTACATCGGCCGCATCTATTTAAACCTCCGATACACGGAGCCACAAATAAACTTGGTATCTTCGGCGAGGTAGACAGATAAAACAAAATAGTATCTGCCCCCAAATTCAGGCAAGACGGCCTACACGGTCCTGTCTCCCGTTTTCGGCGATGAACAATGTGTATATATGTATACCCTAATGGCAAGAAATAGAGACTAAGGGTATAACTTCTACTAAGTATAGAAATAATGAATACGGTATTCTAGCAAAACCTATAGGCTAAGTATACTATTCTAGTATGTTGTGTGTGTGTATCACATGCTAATTCTACGATTACAGGGGTGTTATACGCCATTCACCCGACTTCCCCCATAAATATACATCTACTTACCTCAACACGCCTTGCCCTTGTCGATTCCAATGGATGCCTTATCCTCCTTCGTCGTCTCGAAAGTCCATGTGATTGTACCTATAATCGAAATCATAACCAATATCGCATAAAAACCCAAATTGAATTTGAAATCACGTGCGAAGTGCACATAGGTTAGAACCTATGGTCAATGCATGCTAAAACGACAAAATACTCTCCGATGTTGACGTACAAATGTCGAACGACCTAGTCACATCATGAAAATCTAAAAACCAAGTTTCAAAATATCGCAAAACATCGCCAAAATCAAGTAAAACAACTCCACATTTTTCTTCAAGTGATCTAGGACTTTTTAGCATATAGAGTAGGCTTAGTTATCTAATGAGTGAGCTATAAAACAAAATTCACATCCTAACTCCACAAGACGGCCGGAAATTGCGGCTCCAAGGGTTAAATCTGCGGCCAAGGTAAAGAGTTTGGGGCTCGGGCTTCTACGATGGTCTTATACTGGTCTACACATCTCACTGTATCCTCTATTAAATTTTCAGAGTTCTCTGATTGTTCCAGATACCATTTGATCCTCCAAACTCAATCAAAACTGACATTTGAAAATTCTAAACTCATGTTAACTAAGGATACTGCACTAACAGACCTTCATCTATCACTTAATAAGGTTGTGGTCACTAATCAATCCTCAACTACGTCACCACTACTCATTTGATCCACAAAAGATCACATTAGAAAACTTAAGTTTAGAAAACATGCACTTTTAGCTCTAAATTCTAGTTGTGAAGGCAAATATAGTAAGAATTTGGATTAAGGAGAGAATTTTACCACAAAAAGGCAACTAGAGAAAATTCCAAGATGGTCAAAGGTCTTCATAACGGAGACTTGATCACTCCAAGATACTTAGGATGAGATTGTGAACAATATTTGTGAAGGCTAAACATGAGTTTTGAGATGATGGGTGGGGTGATTTGTGGTGGTAGAAGTGGGAGGTGGAGGTGGAGAAAGATGAGAAGATGAAGGGATGAGGAGATGAAAAATGCTCATGGTTGAGCAACCATAACTCTCTCTCTCTCTCTCTCATGCCCATACCTCTTTGTCCCCCTCATTACTTTTCATTTCCTTTTTCTCTTTTCTTTTCTTATCTTATCTTTTCTTCTCTTATCTTTTGAAAAAAATGCAAAACCATCGTGAAACAAAAATGAAAAGTTAACATGCACTTAATATGTCATGCACGCTAATTATGCTTAGCAAAAATAAACTGGGTTTAGTGCACAAATAGGAAACACTAATCAAGTTTAACATTAAATTTATATGAATATAATTATATACTAATTTAAGAAAAGTTCTATTAAAATAAATGCTCACATAATTAATAATTCATTTTTAATTCATAATTATTTTCTAAAAATATAGGTATATAATTATACCAATTTACGAAAACTCAAATCCATACTCGTATAATATTCGTAAAATTCATTATTTTATTATTTAAATTTTTAAATAATATTCTCCATTTTCTAAAATGTTAAAAATTTGCCTCCTTGAATAAATTAGGTCCTCGAATTTAAATTTAAACCCCTAAATCTTAAAATATTTCAGTAATTCAAATCAACGAGACTCCGAAATCACGGATAAGCTAAAAATATCATAACGCAACACGTACGCATGAAAACAAGTGCAAAACTCAAATAATCGAAACTCCGATAAGTGTCATGCGACTCACACAAGCCATGAAGAAAATGCAATTTGCGAAATCAATCTTTCAAATCAAGCACAATATAATCAAAGACTACAATACGTATATAGCACGCATCCACGTAAAATCATTTAAGTAACTGAAAAGTGTGTGAAAATTCCTTTTCAAATCGTCGTGTGATGCGCATATCACAACACAAGTAGCGAACGTTCATTTTTGAAGATATATATATACACGTTTGATTAAGATATACGTCCCGCCTTTTAAAAAATATCTTAGAAGAGTTTTCTTTTGTAAAGTTTCGTGTCGCTCCTAAACACGTAGGAAGACTATAGCTCCTTTGAAAACCTCTTCTGTAAATATCGATATATACCAAAAATGTTTAGGTACTGTCTCTCAGACCAGCCCTGCTCGGCTACTATATAACATAATATATGTTATAAAAACGTGATGCTCGAAAAGAAATCCACATCAACCGGTGTGTACGAAATTAAATCCACGTGCGACTGGTGCGCACAAAAATCGAAGTCAAAACCAAGTTCAATGAATGCACACGAAAATAAAAAATGAGTGCAACGGATGTGCACGAAAGTATCTGTCAAGTGCAACAGTTGTACACGAAAGTATCTGTCAAGTGCAACGGGTGTGCATGACAACAACATTAAGTGCATTTAGAGTGCACGAAAACCCCATTCAAATGCAACTGATGTGCACGAAAATTCTCGAGTGCATCACATGTGAACAAAACCAAATCAAGTGCACCGAGTGTGTGCGAAAATCCAAATCAAGTGCATCATGTCTTCACAAAAGCATCTAGTGCAATAGGGGGCACAAAAATCAATATCAAATGCAACTAGGTACACGAAAACATAAATATAGTGCAACTGGCGTGCACGAAAGCCATATCAATGCATCGAAAGCGCATGTGAACAACATCGAGTGCAAAAGTCAAAATCAGGTGCATACAACATGCACGAAATCAAAATCAAGTGTATCGAGATGCACGAAATCATATTATGTGCAACGGGTGCTCAAAACAATATCGAGTGCAATGGATATGTAAAAAACATAACTCAAATGTAACTGATGTATAAAAATATAAATCAAGTGCAACTGTTGTGTACAAAATATCAATCATGAGACTCAATTATCAAAATACAATTGTCCAAAACGAAAAAAACATGATACACGAATCACTAAAACACAAATAATAAATAAATGATATTGAGATACACCTTTTGCAATATCGAAAGGTGCCTATGCACCCGAATCTAGCAGAGCAAGAATTTCCGCTTGCCTTCTGCCCACGGTCTAGGGTCCTCTGTCTGTAACAACTCCAATTTTAGTGTATATAAAATTCATTTAAAGTTAATATACAATTGGGGTATTTACAATTCCTGTGAAGGCTATAAGTATTTGTTTTGATTTAGAACAGCAAGAAAGAGCTTGTAGATCACTGGTAAAGCCTTACACTGCTGTTACAAAGCACCAGAGTTCAAATCCTATCAGCCACAATATCTTTTTATTTTAAATTCTTTTAATCTTTTAGAAGCCCAAGAGTCTACACGTGCACTACACGTAATAGGGTAAGTTACAGAATAAATAAACATAAGCACGAGGGAAATTGAAGCGATAAGGACACGTGGCCAAAACCCTAGCCACAACCGTCGGTGTTGAACCAACGACATAGGAAAAAAGACCGGCGCCGCCAGTCTCCCCCGTACCCAATGCCCTCATATTTTTTCCCTGCAACTCTTGGACTCCCCCATTAACTCCTATATTGCTTATTTATTCTGCACATTTTCCAGAGGAATAAATCACCCATTTAATCCTATATTTATTACAAATTTTAATTCACCCTTCATCCACACTAAACCCTAGCTTTTCCTATAAATACCACCCTCATTTCACATCTCCTCACTCACAAATTTCTGCCAAAAATCTCAAGAAATTTCCAAGTTCCCATAGTGTACAAGTGGAGTTAACAAAGGGCGAAACTCCGACGAACTTCCGGCGACAACACAAGGAGTTTCCAGCAATGAAACGAAGCACCGACGAATCCTAGACCTCCTCCTACCCCTCCTCTCTCATCAAAGCCAGTAAGTCCCCCTTCTCTCTCTCTTTTTCTATTCTCAAACTTTACCTTCTCAAAACGTGTCGGGAGCGGAGTTATCCGGCTTCCGATTCACTTTTCTTTTAAAAATAAAATTTTTTCTTAATAATAAACCTACAGCTTTTGATATATTGTTTAGTAATCATTAACAAAGACAATAGAACAAGTTTAACATCAAAATAATAGCCGTAGCAAGTTTTATTCCACTTTTACATTAAAATGCCTTCATGTTTCATTTTGACATGCTTAAACTTTTTAAACCGTATGACCTTAGAAAACTCATGAGATAATGACCTACCTCCTCACAACACACATATCTAATATAGCACGATGGAATTTGGGAACATAGACTTGGGAAAATACGACTTTTCATATAACTACCTTCAACTTATAAAATATTTTTCTATAAGAAGTGTATTTAACAAATCTTTGCAATTGTGCCTCTACAACCCATTTTGGGGAACCCGTTCGGGATGGTGCAGATTATCGCACACCCTCAAACTTAGTAGAATGAGATGCAGACCTCCGTAAGGAGCATACGATCTCGAGAGATTTTTGATACATTTTTCTTTGGAAAATGTGATTTCTATTATAAATAAAACTTATATTTTTAATAAATAAATATATATGTAATTAATATCAAAATATCTATTTTTAATATTTATAATATTCCACATTTCCAAAATTCAAGAAAAAAACATCTCATTCATAAGAAAATACCATACAATTTCAATAGTTCAAATAAATACCTTATACTTTAAAAACTAGGTCATATTCACTAGAAAATTTCACATTTAATAAAAGAAACATCTATGAAAATTCTAAAGACGATAATTAAATACTTGAGGTATATTTTGAAAGTATAATAAAACTATTTTACATAAAACCCCCTCAAGTTATACTAAATTACAATAAGAACCCTAGTAAACATAGGTTTAAGCGGAACCGGTCTCTTGAGCCTTAGGGAGCCGGAGATATGGGTGCTTTCCTATTTAAGATAGACAATATAACAAACGGTGTTATCAACACGGTAATTGTCTTTGAAAAAGAAACAAATCCTGCCGTCCATATGCAGCAGTTACCGATAACACCAAAACAATCAGGATTTCAAGTTCTTTTAAAAGTGTCTGACTCAGACCGAGTCTCGATATAATCAAACTGACTTGAATATGATTCAAGTATATATTCAACATGAATCCATAAATCCATATATTCAATCCATTCAATTTATACAACTTGACTGAACCGAACCATGGATATATTCTATCTACATGTTCATCCATTATATCCGTTCCATTACTGATATCATAGTTTCGGCAAGTCATCCATCAATACAATTTACAATACAAGACAATACAATACAATCAATATAAATCAAGATATCGCGGGGTTTATAAGGGGTAGATTGGTACAGAAGGTGTTAGAAGTGGCACGAGACTGTAACCATAACACACCTAACTTGAATATCTATTGCCGTTGTACCGTGGTTGAACGGTTCCTTGTGCTCTGTATACCTTAGTCTCCGGAATAGTGGGACTCCTCTCGTATACACTGGTATTCTTCTGTACCAAGCTACAAACAAAAACATTAACACTAAATACAACATTATAACAATATCTCTCTATTCTGTTTATTCCATTCTTATCTATTCACAGGACTTACCGAGCGATTTGTTCGCTGATGGCATTCTCTTTCTTCTTCTTTGGAATGTCGTCAGGTGATTTGGACTCACTGGAGATCGAGCCCAGCAGCGAGGACTTGGACCAGTTTACTGAAAATCTAGAGCTCTAGTTCACTTGTACATTACATTTCCTTTACATTTCTATTATGCCACTGTTTAGGCATTGCTTTCATTCCATGTATTTACTTTTCAGTTGTATTGTAAAAAGAATGTTAATAAATAAAGTTGTTGTTTATTTACATCTTTTCTCTTATGTACATTTTTTTATATTGCTTAGATACAAGCGTGTTTACTTCTGAGTAAATACGTCGCGTGATCCGTCACGTCCTCTGCCCGTACACTGGGAAGTGGGGCGTGACAGGTTTTGTTGGTGTCCCATGCAGGTCAGTTCTGCGTAGACAACCTAAGCAATATAATACAAGAACCAGCAACTAAAAACATTCTTTACAATTCATATTCTTTGAATCTTACAATTTCATATACTTTGAATCTGTCATAATCTAAATTTTTCTTTCAAGGTTATGGACTCCCCAAACAACACCAGTACGAATGTCAACAACACTCCCCACCACTACCACTCACACCTGCTGTCACTACTCCGATCAACGAGCAGACGGTTCTGCTTGAGGCAATCTGCAGCCTCCTGGAAGGACAACAGCAGCAGACTGCTATTCTAATGAATCATCCCGAGGCAGAAGCACTTGGGGTGAAGCAATTCAGGGCTTTGCACCCCAAACAATTTACAGGAAAAGAGAGCGCTCTAGAAGCTGAGGAATGGGCTCAAAGCATTGAAGATGACCTGGCAGCGGCACAAGTGCCAGAGATAGCTTGGGTTCGTGTTGCGAAGTTGCAGCTCACGGACAATGCACGGGTTTGGTGGAAGGCGGAAGAAAGTCTTCTTGATCAACCCATCGAATGGAAGACTTTCCGTGACATGTTCGATACAAAGTACTTCCCTGAGACCGCCCGCTTTGATATGGAACAGCGGTTCATCCATCTGCAACAAGGTTCAATGTGGACCAAGTCAGTAGATGAATATGACGCTGAGTTCACCATGCTCAGTCGATAAGATACGTCTCAATATTTCGATTTTAAAATATCACATACTACACAGCTAACACGATACCTTAACAGATTTGCGGCACACTCGATACCGACGGATGAGATCAGAGCCCGTCGATTTCAACAAGGGTTAGATCCGGAGATCCAGGATGCATTAGCCACAGGAGATTTTCTGACTCATGAATTGGCTCTGAAAGCTGCCCACCGATATGAGGAAGTGGTAAAGACGAGGGGCAGACTTCAGTTTGCCGGGATGAAGCATCCTGCCAACCAAATAGCAGGAGGAGCCTATTCAAGGCCACCTTTTGTGCCAAGGAGACCGGGAGTACCAATCAACCGGCCCAACCCAGCCTTTTGTACCTACTGCAGGAGAGATGGACATTTGGCGAAAGACTGCCGGCGAGCTAACCGTCTTTGCTTAGTCTGCGGCTCAGCTACTCATGATATTGCGTCTTGTCCCCGAAAACATAACCCAATTGCTGCACCTGCTATCACTTACCAGCAGAGACCAGCCCTTCAGGCACCTGCTCCAAGACTCGCTCTCCTTGCTCCACCACCTAGAGGACCACCGACTGCACCTCCTCCTCCTCAGTTCCATCAAGCTCAAAGGAACGTTCAGAGGAATTCTCCTCTAGCCATGAGGAATATACCACGGCGACAGGATTTCACGATGACCGTGGAAGAAGCTGGGGCCACTGGCCAAGTCATCACTGGTAACCCTTTATTCTCAAAGCTTTTCTTTCAGTCTTAACACCTACCTACATATTTTTCCCTACACGTAACTTTGGTACAATCTTAGTAGCATCACTTCCTGCACTATCACTATTCGATATTAGAGCATCTCATTGCTTTATGTCGCAACGGTTTGTCCGAACTCATGTGATTCCAATCACACCGCTTGTATCCAGCTGGAATGTCAGTTCAGGGAACGGCGTTCTGAAGGCAACAATGGGATACAGCCTGTGTCCAGTGGTCGTCTGCAGCAGAGAATTCTATGCTGGCTTCAAGGTACTGGACGTACCAAACTTCGATGTGGTCTTGGGTATGGATTGGCTCGGAACATTTTATGCTACCATTGACTGTCATCAAAGGAGGGTAGTATTCGAGATTCTAGAGCATCCGGTCTTCTATTTCAAAAGCGGAGACCATACCCTGGAGCCAAGCACTTACAAGGCAAAACCAAAGAAGGCAGTGATTGCAGCAATTCAAGCGGAGAAAGGATCAAAGCCAGAAGTAGTTCGAGAGTTCGAAGATGTGTTTCCTGACGATATATCAGGTTTGCCTTCTGTTCATATCATAATTTTGCATTATTATGTTCCCCATTCTTATTCATTTTACAAATAAACAGGTGTTTTTGATCCATGTCTGCTACATAGTTGCAGGTTACAGGTTCTCAGAACAAAACAGTGAAAATGATGAAAATACGATACAAAAGTGAGACTACGACCAACAAATAGAAGAATCTTGATCATGCTTATAGTTTGAGGGACAAACGAAGATCAATGAACAATTTCACAAAGGACAAAGGCAGTGCAAGATTCAAGACTTCAATACGAAGCAAGCGGTAAAAGTCCAAAACATTCTACACTGTGGAAATCTGGAAGAAAATAGAAGACATTCTGAGAAACCAAGTAAAGAAACCAGAATAACAATGCAAAAAGAAGAAAACCTGGGAAAATGAACCAAAGACCCCACCATATGGCCGCGGATCCGCGGCCATATGGTGCATATGACCGCGGTTCCACGGCCATGGTGAGCACGTGTCGGTGAAAAAGTTGTCGGTGGGTGGCGATGCGTTGACTAGGCTTTTCAGGGTAGTTTTGTAAATGCAGATAAGGACCAGATGTAACCCTAGGGTTTCTATAATATATAAATAGGAACCCTACAGCTCTTTTTGGAGCATGCCTCTTCCTATGCCTCTTTTCATTGAATAAAATTCAGAATTCCTATCATGTTTTGAGAGCATCAATTTTGTAAGTAGTTTCTTTTATTTGCCCTAGTCTTAATTTTTATTTCTGCCCTAGTTTGAATTAATTCTCTTCCCTAGTTTAATTTAGATTAGAACTTTTTATTAATCTGCAGTAGTTAGATAATTAATCTCTTAAATTGAAAACTCATAAAAATCATGTTTTTTATCGATCCCCTAATGAGCGAGTAGTTTCTCGATTGTTAGGGTTAGGAATAAGGAAGGTTTGAGAGATGCAAATCTCTCACCCCTTTCTTGTCCATCACATATTAATTATTAGGACTCCATGCATATATACACATACCGCTTCCTACGGCACCCTACATACGAGGTAACGGTGATACCGTAGTATAAAAGACCGGATGTGCATGTTTTCCATGGAGGTTAGGGTAAGGATTAAGAAAGAACGGACAATGACCTAGAGGAAGAAACACCGTTTCTTCCCGATCGTCCTAATCCCCTTTATTAATAATTACCATAACACCTAAGAGGTCTAATTTAGGGCATTGAAAGCGGTGGGAAATCTTTAATTTTCCAAACTTAACCTAAACCTAACCCTGGCAAGATTCTAAATCCTAGTCTAAATCAACTTAGTTTTTAGTGATAAAGATCCAAACACCATTTGGAATTAACTCGTTAGAATAATTAGGAAATACACAACATCCTTGTGGACCGACCCGTATTCACCGGCTAGCTACCAAGCGACGCTGTTCTTGATTGCGGTAAAAATATTCTTTGATCTAAAAATATCTCTAAATCACCTCCCGATTGAGCTCTTGAATTCAACATTGATTTAGTACCAGGAGAACAACCGGTGATCAAACCACCTTATCGATTAAGTCTGGAAGGTTTGAAGGAAGTCCGAACTCAGTTGGACGAATTATTGGCGAAAGGATGGATTCGTCCCAGCACTTCAAGTTGGGGATCTCCAGTTCTACTTGTGAAAAGAAGGAAGGTTCATACAGAATGTGCATTGATTATAAAGCCTTGAACGAAGTAACGATAAAAAACAAGTATCCGCTACAGCGTATCGACGATCTGTTCGATCAGCTAAGTGGATCTTGTGTTTTCTCCAAATTAGATCTTTGTTCAGGTTATCATCAGGTGAAGGTCAAGGAATCTAATATCCACAAAACGGCTTTCAGAACTCGTTATGGTCATTACGAATTTCTTGTGATACCATTTGGAGTGACCAACGCACCAGCAATATTCATGAACCTGATGAATCAAGTTTTCCGGGAGTACCCAGACAGGTTTATTGTCATCTTCATCGACGACATCCTGGTGTATTCTAAGAGTCGGAAAGAACATACTGAGAACCTACGAATTGTCCTGGAAACTCTACGACAACATCAATGTTCCCCCGCCGAAACATGGAGACGCGACCGAGTAGGTCCGTTTTGCCTGAATTTCGAGGGCAGATGCTATTTGGTGCTATCCGTCCACCTCTCCGAAGATGCCAAGTTGATTTATGACACCATGTATCGAAGGTTTAAATGGATGCGGCCGATGTACCAGACTTCGTCAGATTCCCCCTCATTGAGGGGTTTTTGATTGTGGGGACGCTCTTCGCAGCAGGCACAAGCCCCTACAGTTAATTACGCTACCGCATCGCGGTAACCACTTTCTCCTTCTCCAGATGGCCACTTTGTGTCGTGGGTGTTTGTTTTGTTTTTGGTTGCCCATGGATTATATACGGAGACTAATTTATGTTGTCGCCCATAGGGCGTGGATTAGTCCAAATCCGTATCTTCTTAGATTTGGGTTTGGGGGTTGGGTTTAAGGATACATTAGTCTCATTTGAGACTAAGATCAACTTAAACGTTAGTTAAGGATACGTTAGTCTAATTTTAGACTAAGATCAACTTAACGGGATCGTTTAGATCCAACAAGAGAGCATTTGGGCTATATTGTTTAGTTTAGGGACATTGCGGTCGATAATTAGTTTAAGGACATTATGGTCCAAGGTTAAGGACATCATAGTCCATGGGCTTAAAGACCCCACCGTCCGAGGTTAAGGACATCATAATCCATGGGTTTAAGGGAACCCCACAGTTCGAGGTTTAGGACATCATAGTCCATGGGTTTAAAGGGACCCCACAGTCCGAGGTTAAGGACATCATAGTCCGTGGGTTTAAAGGTACCCCACAGTCCGAGGTTAAGGACATCAAAGTCCGTGGGTTTAAGGACCCCACAGTCCAGTTTAAAGATGTCATAGTCTATGGAATGTATAGTTGTCGGGACCCGTCACCTCTCTGAAGACGTTGAAGGATTACAACGATAAATATTAGAGTAAAGAGATGTACCCTTAAACCAATATTGGTTGGGAGATCTGTAGTCCAATTTAGGGCTAAGATCTGTTAAAAGATTTATGAGCGTATGGGCTCAATTATTCTAAATTGAGAACTTATGGCCAATCATGGGCTAAGTCCAGTCAAGTTAAAATATTTGACATTTATTTTGGGTTGTTGAGCATTCATTTGGGTTTGGCCCTTTTAACAATACTGAGCATTGATTTGGATTCTGACAATGTTTTTATCTTTTACTGAATGCTGAGCATTCATCAGAGCTCTGGGCTTATTAAAGAACAATTTATGTTCTATCGGCGCACACGTGAAGGGCACGTGGTGCGCTTGGCGCTTTGCGCCAGTCAAAGAGCGCAGTGCGCTTCTGCCGAGTAGCGCACACGTGAGGGACACGTGGCGCGCTTGGCGCTTTGCACAAGTCCATGAGCGCATTGCGCTGATTTATGAGCGCATTGCACTATTTGTTCAATGGCGCACACGTGAGGAGCACGTGGTGCGCTTGGCGCTGAGCGCCAGTCCATGAGCGCAAAGCGCTAGTTCAAGAGCGCAAAGCGCTAACTGTTGAGTGGCGCACACGTGAGTGACACGTGGTGCGCTTGGCGCTGAGCGCTAGTCCAAGAGCGCAGAAGCGCATTTGATCAATTTTATGATCTGGGAAATAAATTCTCCCTTAGAAGAGACTTTGTCTCAAGATCCTAAGAACAAAAGTTCTTGCTTTATAAAAGATGCTTCAATCTCTTGTATTGATGAAAGGCTTTGCCTTTATGGATCTATGATCCTTAAGAGAATTGAATTATTCTCTCCCCCTTTATTTTATAATGAGATGTTCATGATCTCTTTGTATAAAAGACCTTTGTCTTGTAAATCTATGATCTGTGGGAAGTGTTATGTTCTTCTTTTTATTTTATGATGAGATCTTTTAATCTCTTTGTGAAAGACCTTGGTCTTGTAGATCTATGATCTTTAATGAAGTAAATTCTTCTTTTTAATTATGAGATGATTTCATCTCTCTGTTCATTTTTTTTTACCTTGAAGAAAAGAAGTTCTTCTATCGAGAGCTTGGCTCTTCTTTCTGAGATTTTCTCAAAGATTCTGGGGGGGTTCCTCTCTATGCTTCTGTATATTCTGAGACTTGATGTCTTGAGGCCTTTATATAGGGCAAGCTGATTTCTTCAATCAGTTAAGGAGATCTTTTCTCCAATTGATTTAGGGATTTCCCCACCGTTGGATCTTTGATTCAAGAGCTTCTGATTTACAGAAGGCAATCTTCTTGTTTTTAACAAGATTGGGAAATCTTTTCCATACAGAATTCATTCTGTATTTTGGTGATTTTAATCACCATTGGATCATTAATGATCCAACGGTGCTCTGATTTACAAAGCACAATCTTGTTATTTGGAAAGATTTTGAGGAATCTTTCCTTAACAGAATTTAATTCTGATTAATTAATGATTTATCATTATTATTGGATCTTTGATCTGACGGTGGGGAACTTTTAGTTCCAGCGCTAGCGCACCCGTGCTTTGCACGTGGTGCGCTGCATAAAGCGCAGCGCACTTAGCGCTAGCGCACACGTGCTTTGCACATGGTGCGCTGCTTAGAGCGCAACGCACCTAGCGCTAGCGCACACGTGCTTTGCACGTGGTGCGCTGCTTAAAGCGCAGCGCACTTGGCACTGCTTCTAAAGCATTGCTTCATTTCAAAATTTGAATTTTAAACAATGCTTTGCTCTGATTGGGGAAAAAAATGCCCCCCACCGTTGCGCTCACGTGGCTCACACATGAGTGCAGCGGTGGCAACATCTCCACCATTAAATCAACTTAGAAGTAGAAACGGCATTCAGTGCCTATAAATAGGACCCTTGGCCCTTGAGATGATTTCTATTCATCTTCTTCCTTCTGAGAATTTTCATTCTCTTGCAGAGCATAGCTCTTTGGCTTAAGAACTTCCTTAAGGACGGAACTCTGTCAAAATTTTTAGGTAAAAATTAAATCTTTTAAAGAACCTTTTAATAATCTAGGGTTTCGCCCATTAACAGAGCTTTGCTCTTCATAGATCTTTGATCTAAAGAAAACCCTTTTAGGGTTTCATCAACGGAGCTTTGCTCTCTTGAACCCATAGATCTTTTCAGATCTTTTCTTGGGATTTCTTAGCCCATGAACAGAACTTTGCTCATAAAGAACTCTTAGAGTTTGTTCATAGATCTTGAAGATCTCAAAATTTTTCATTCATTAAAACTCTTATTTTAAATTTCCTGATGGTTATTCCATCGTTTTTACAGAGCAAGGCTCTTGAGGAATTTTTATTCTATTATCATTAGAGTTTGACAGATGTCACTCTGTCACAGAGTACTGCTCTCAAGGGGAGATTTACTCCTTAGCCCGAGGGGTTCTCATTAAATGAGAATCAATTGAGGATTTCCTCATTTAATTGACAGTCTCATCAAATGATGAGACTGTTTTATTAATGATGCAATGTAATCTGGATTATGTGGGTCCCCTTTGGTCCCTCTCTACTGCATTACAGTGCGGTATGAATTTTAAAGTACCAAGTGTCAGAATTTAAATTTTAGCACTGATGGTTGGCTTATGTTCTTTTTTGCGCAGGTGACATGTCTTTCGACACTTCCTTCCCGTTTGTCCGCTCAGAAGGCGGATTCCCTGAAGCGCCCGTAGACCGAGAGGTTATTGCGCTGATCAAAGACCATGACCCGGAGTACAAGAATCTTCATCTATGGGGTAGAAGGTACGATCAAATTATCAGAGGCCGCCGGAGCTTTTCTTGTGCGACACCCTCGGAGCCTATCTCTGTGATCCCTTATGCAGATGCACCCCCGATAAGGTACACTGTAGAGAAGGTGAATTGGACTTCAGAAGGTCTCCTTCGGCCTTCTATTGCCGCAGTACCCGTGCAGCCGCCGGTGGCTTTGGACACTTTAGGGCGGCACATATGTCAGGGCGAGTCGCGCCCTTGGGGACAACCCTACAACATAGGACTAACTCCCCGTCACCCGGCCGGATACCTGCAGTGGGCCCGATATATCTTATCGGCAAAGAAATCACAGCTGCTGAAGTTTGGATTGTGCCATGCGATCTACGCTTCCTTGTTCCAGTATTCTGCACCTCCAACATGGTGGATCAAGGCGTTTCTCGAACAATGGAACATCCCGACCTACACCTTCCTCTTATTGGATAGAGAAGTCTTCATTTCTTTAGAGGAATTTGCCGAGGTTTCTGGTTTACCCGTTAAGAGAGAGCATTAAGAGGAGCTGCTTCCCCCGGATGAGTATATTTTTGCCACCAAATCAGTGGTAATGGGTCTTACCCAAAAGAACGCCATTCAACACCAGTTCCAAAGTTTGATAAAGGTGTTGAATATGTAAGAGAGCCTATTTCTCGAATCCGGAGGCCGGGGGGTCAGCTTTGCGGACTTCATTGCCCTTTTTCTTCGCCTAGAAGTTTTATCGCAACAAGGTGAAAAGTTTGCCAAACTTGATGATCCTTTCGGCTTTGGCTTGGATCGCCGGCCAATATTGTAAGCCGATCAAAAGGATTTCTTTCTCCCAAACGTCGCGATCATCCCTTTTTCAGAAATTGTCGCTCCGGGTATCGATGAGGAAGCGTTCTTTCCAGGGTTCCTCGGTTTATAGTTGAGCTGGTTTGCGCTTCCCATGCACCCTCGCTACATGAGGTCGTCTGTCTTCTACCCCGCGTATTGAATGGTTTCCAGGATACAAGTAGCCATTGGGATTGCTGGGTTAGCCCACCTGTATCACGGCCTCAGCTTGGCAGCGGATACTACTGAGCCAGGGGTGCAGCCTGCCAACTGCTCAATGCATTATTTCACCTCATGGCTCGAGTTGCACGTGCTTGGGGTCTTCAGTATCTACATAAGACCTTCCTTTTATGACAGATGTAAGTTCCCTCGGATAATGCGGCTGGTCGACGCATCCATCGTAAGTCTGACACCACGGGAAGCTAGGGGTTTACTCCTTCGTCCATCCACGGTTGGAGATGGTATGTCCTTCACCGATAAAATTTTGACCGTCGGCCAGGAATCTACAAAAGCGGTGCTGCCATTGCAAGACATCTTTAAAGACGGGGCATCTATGTTGAAATCTCGGGAAATTCTTCATCTGTATTCCATCAGGCTGGGCTTTCTCGTATTTAGGCAAAATGATGCGGCGTTATTCATGAGAAACAACCCGCATCGTTTCGCCCAGCAGCTGAGCTATAATCAGGGCGTCCCGCTTGAGGCTTTCTTGGCAGAACCTGTTGCTACCGAAGAGAGTATACGAAGCGCGTTGCATCATTTTATGTGCCTGAACACAGGGTCCAACTTCTTTATCAGCAAACCGAGCTGTGTTCCGAAGGCCCTGAATGTGTATGTGGCCTGGTATCAACATTCGATGGGTGCTGTCATTAGGGAGGAGAAGCGATTGCTGCTTGATTTCAAGGGCACCGCTCCAGCTGGTAACCCAAATGTTCCTCTAAAGCGACAGACCATTGTCCGTCCTCCCTTAAGATAAGTTGCTGCGGTCAAGGTCCCACATGATAGGCCCGAACTACCGATACCCCGTGCTCCCGTGGAAACGGTGACTGTGGCGTCCCCCAAGTCTGGCGTAGGTTCAGATATCCGGACTCGTCGTCCTAAGGTGCCCACCAAGCGTAAGCTTATGCTAGCGGTTACAGGTACAGGTACTCGATCGCAGAAGAAGAAGAAGTCGATTCTTTCTGCCGATGTTGTACTCGGCTAGGAGCCTCATGCTCCTTACAGCGAGGGCTTGAGCGAGTATGGGACCAATGAAGGCCTATTCATAGCGTCGGATGATACTGATCTGGAGGCTGCCATCGCAGCTTCCGAGCGACTCGCTAGCCGTAAAGCAGGACTGATCATCCTTGCCGAGTCAGGTAATCTTCAGTCGCATCTTTTTACTGTTATGTTTTTGTTATCATGTTTTGACTGACGCTCCTTCTTTAATAGGAATTTCCACTGAAGAGGCTCTCGCGGCTTCCCTCAAGACTTTTGAGTAGGAGGAGGAGAGAATTCGCGCTTCACTGGGCGTTGGTGCATTTCAGCTCATTGTGCCTTCATTCGCTTTTCTTATGGACAATCTGACCCATTTTTCATCTTATCGCAGGGACTACCTCGACTCAGGTCATTCCCAGTACAGTGCCAATCCCGTAGGGTGATGCGGAGATGCTTCCAGGGCCAGCTATCGAAGTCCTGGCCTCCTCGGCATTGACAAAAGAGGCTTTACTTAAGCAACCAATGACAGACGTCATAACGGCTCCAGAGGTAGCTCCTAGTGTGGACGATGACGTCCCGTTGACGGAGGTCTTGAGAAGATCAATTCTCACGGCCCAGGCGGAAAGGAAGCGCAGAATGCGTGCAGCAAGGGAACGTAACGCTGCCTTAGCCGCGGGTACAGGCTCGAGCGCTGCTATCCATGCCCTTGCTCTTTCAGAGGGTGCTTCGGGCGCCCTGTCTACCACTCACAGACAGGCAGCACGTGCGGCTCGGGAAGCAATTAAAAGACCGACCCAAGGTAATGTAACACGGAGTTCTTTTGTCAAAGTTCTAATCTTCAGATTCTCATATATCCTATCCTGCAAGGCCAAGTCATGATGAGGAAGTGGTGGGTGAGATGGCGGCAACCACCGAGCCTGAGGTAGCTACTCTTTCTCAAGAGTCTGGAACTGCCCCAATTGCCACTCTTTCACCTTGCGGTTCATTGCCGTTGCCGGGCACTGCGAGTATCACGACGATTCTCATGGAGTCGGGGGATGAAGCTACGGGCGGCGAAACCATTCTGATGGGGGAGGGTGAAGCAGTTGCCGCACCCAGTGACGCCCTTATCGCGGTTTCAACTGGCGACTCACCAGGTAGATTTTGGGTTATTGCTTTCTCTTTTATTCTGCAATCCCTTTCAATCTCTTTTGACAGTATTTCTCTCATTTCTAATGCAGGTGTGGTGAGCGTTGAGGTTATGCCACCCGAGGAAGTATCACCAGTTGCTGCTTTGACGGTGGCTGCCCCTTTGCCTTCTCCTGTGTCCTCCCAAATACTGGAAGGTATGGGTTTGTGACTTATCGGTTTCATTGTAGGCAATATACTTTATGTACTGACATTGCATTATTACACCCTTACAGGAGTTCTTTTTGATCATCTGTATAAGGTGCTGCACCCACATTTCTCCTTCCAATCGGAGATTGCTTCATCCAGTGGCGTTGGTGAGTACAGCCTCTAGCTAATATCTTATCTTTCCTTTTACGGTCAGCCAAGTCGTTACTAATTCTTCTTTGTTTTGACTGCAGCGCTACAGATTGAAGGGGGAGATGAAAAAATAGTTGCGCCACCGGTACTCCCGGCCTTGCCACCTGCCGCAGCCGGTATAGTATACTTCATCACTCATGTGATTTATTTTGCGAGTTAGCTTTTAATCGTAATTCATTTTGCAGCAGTCGTGCCGGTCTCTGCTCCCTTTGAATATGGTATACTAATGCCAGCAGGACCATTTTCTAAACGTCCATCTTCTAAGGGCGCCGTGACCAGCCTTCGTATATTGAGTGAATCCATTGACGAGCTTGACGTGGAGGCCCCTGCCCTCGCTGCAGATTTTGCTGCCGAAGTTAATCCCATACTGGCGACGCTTGTGAACTTCCATAGCGAGGGTGTCGTTGAGTCTTGGGTTAATCACTGCAGGAAAATTGAGGCCTGTCTGCATGAGCTCGAGCTCGGACGTCCTGCTCCCAAGGTCCTGGCTGTGAACTCCCAGCGGGCTGCGTGGGTCGAGCAGAGCACTCCCTACTTCCACCATCTTGAACAAGAAACGGCCTTAAAGCGTAAGGAGTGCGAGGAGACTTCAAGCAAATCTGCCCGTCTGCACGCTCAGGTTGACGCAAATGCTGTACAGCTGAAAGCTATCTTTGAGGGTCTTCTATGATGTATTTCTGATGGGCTAATGCTGAGGCAGAAGCTCGACCTCATCGAGCGAGATGCGCAGAGTCATGGGGTAGCTCAGCGGGTCGTCGATGAGCAACTTTCATCTTATTTGCAGCAACGGGCTCAGATTGAAGCGGAGTTGGCCGCAGCAGCTGACCGTGAAAAGGGGCTGAGGCGGGTGTGCGAACAATTGATTGGTTTATTGAAAACGCTTTCCTCTCAATAGTTGATTTTGTACCAATTATCATTTGTAATTTTTTTTGAATAAAATTGTAGCCATTTTTATTCTTTCATATGATGTATCTTGTACCCGATTGAATTTATGAACAAAAGATACATTTCTTTCGTACTATCTTGTGTTAACTCCTGCTTTCTTATTTTTTCTTTGTTGCCGGCATGTTACTTTAGTAAGCGTAGCCTGTAGATGATAGAGAGCATTCCGTCTTGAATTCTTCGAGAGGTAGCGATGGCTTAGGAAGCAGGTTCAGATCTGCTGCCTAAGGCTTTTCAACTTTATGAGCCGTGACGGTCTCATAAAGACTTTTCTCCCTACGAGTCGAGAGGATCTCGCAGGTGTATTTTCTCCTTAGGAATCGTGAGGATTCCTAGGTGTGTGTTATCTTATAAGTCGTAAGGATCTTACAAGAGAATTTTCTTCCTTACGAGTCGAGAGGACCCGTAAGTGATTGATGGGGTTCACTTTATCCGCATTTCACGGAGTCAGGGGTTGCTCTGGGAGTTTTCTACGGGGTCAGGATTGACATTAGCCGTGTTCCATGGGACCAGGATTTGCTCTGGATGCTTCCCATGGGGTCAGGATTGACATTAGCCGTGTTCTGCAAGGACCAGGATCCGCTCTGGACACTTCCCACGGGGTTAGGATTAACATTAGCCGTGTTCCACTAGACCAGGATTTTCTCTGGACGCTTTCCACGGGGTCAGGATTGACATTAGTCGTGTTCCGCAAGGACTAGGATCCGCTCTGGACGCTTCCTACGGGATCAGGATTGACATTAGCCGTTTTCCACTAGACCAGGATTTGCTCTGGATACTTCCCACTGGGTCAGGATTGACATAAGCCGTGTTCCACTAAACCAGGATTTTCTCTGGATCCTTCCTACGAGGTCAGGATTGACATAAGCCGTATTCCGCAAGGACTAGGATCCGCTCTGGACGCTTCCCACGGGGTCAGGATTGACATAAGCCGTGCTTTGGATGCTTCCCACGGGGTCACGATTGATATTAGCCATGTTTTGCAAGGACCAGGATCCGCTCTGGACGCTTCCCACGGGGTCAGGATTGACATAAGCCGTGTTCCACTAGACCGGGATTTGCTCTGGATGCTTCCCACGGGGTCAGGATTGATATTAGTCGTGTTCCGCAGGGACCAGGATCCGCTCTGGATGCTTCCCACGGGGTCAGGATTGACATAAGCCGTGTTCCACTAGACCAGGATTTGCTCTTGATGCTTCCCACAGGGTCAGGATTGACATTAGCCGTGTTCTGCAAGGACCAGGATCCGCTCTGGACGCTTCCCACGGGGTCAGGATTGACATAAGCCGTGTTCCACGAAACCAGGATTTGCTCTGGATGCTTCCCACGGGGTCAGGATTGACATTAGCCGTGTTCCGCAAGGACCAGGATCCACTCTGGACGCTTCTCACGGGTCAGGATTGACATAAGCCGTGTTCCACTACACCAGGATTTTCTCTGGATGCTTCCCACGGGTTAGGATTGACATAAGCCGTGTTCCGCAAGGACCAGGATCCGCTCTGAATGCTTCCCACGGGGTCAGGATTGACATTAGCCGTGTTCCGCAAGGACCAAGATCCGCTCTGGACACTTCCCACGGGGTCAGGATTGACATTAGCCGTGTTCCACTAGACCAGGATTTGCTCTGGACGCTTCCCACGGGGTCAGGATTGACATTAGCCGTGTTCCACAAGACCAGGAGAAGTTGACTTTATCCGCATTTCACGGAGTCGGGGGTTGACTCTTGGTTGTTTGTGCACCGCCGAGTCATGGAACTGGGAATTGTCATGGTTCCGCTTTGCTGATGCTGCGTCTGCTGTAATGAGACGAATGTTGAGATGATCTCCAGGCTGTTTGTGAACCGTTGAGACTTGGCTCTTTTTCGGATGAAGCCTGGGGGGAAGGTATGGTTCCTTCTTTGTTTGTGCCCCTGGATTATATACAGGGATCGATGTGATCTTACCTGTAGGGCAAAAAGTTTCATTTTATATATTTTTCTTTCCGCGATGCTCTATCATTTCAGCTTTTTAAATCACGAAAGTCGCGATTGCCCAATCATTTCGGCTATTTTTCACGGTGCTCAATCATTTCGGCTATTTATTTTATTTACTCGCTGCTTTTTATTACGAGTTGCCTAACCATTTCGGCTATTTTTTATCCATATATTTTTACTTGCTAATTTTGTTGCAAGTTGCCCCATCATTTCGGCTATTTCATATGCATTTGCCTCGCTGTGAGTTTGAGATTTGATACCGATTTAGGCATCAGCATCGCTGCAACTGGGATATTGCCAGGAGCGAATCATCATTTGCCTCCGTCGATATCGAACAAAGATGGCTTAGTAAACAGGGTTAGGATCCTGTCGACTAAGGCTTTTAACTTTATGAGCCGTAAGGGTCTCATAAAGGTATTTCTCCCTACAAGTCGTGAGGATCTCGTAGGTGCGTTTTCTCCTTAAGAATCATGGGGATTCCCAAGTGTATGGTCTCTTATAAGTCGTAAGGATCTTATAAGAGTGCTTTCTCCTTATAAGTCGAGAGGACTTACAAGGGTTGTTCACCGTGTAAACATATCCCTAGTCGCGGGTAGGACTTTTTTGGGAAATTTTTATTCGCGCCCGTGGATTGTATACAAGGGTCAGCGTTGAACCGCTTGCAGGGCAAAATCAGGGTGTATGACTGCTTAAGAACAGGTTCAGATCCCTGTAGCTTAAGGCTTTTGAATCCTATGAGCCGTGAGGGTCTCAAAGGGAAATTCTCCTTATGAGTCGTGAGGATCTCGTAAGTGCGTTTCTCCTCAGGTATCGTGGGGATCCCTAAGTGTGTTGCTTCTTTGTGAGTCGTAAGGATCTCACGCAGGTGGTTTCTCCTCACAAGGTCGAGAGGGCCTTGTAATTGTCTTTTAACGAGATTGTGCCCTTTCGGGTTTTCACAAAACTCGCCGGTAGCCATACTGTTTTTACTCACGGAGCCCTTTCGGGTTTTCATCCGTGCCCATTTTGCTTATGCACAAACAGTTTTCTTTTTTTTTTATTGTGCCAGCCTTGGGATACTGCGGTCTGTAGTAGTTTATCGACGTCTCGGTCAACAGCCAGTTTTAGGACATAGTGGTCCATGGTTAGTTTAAGGACGTTTCGATTCGAGAAAAAGAATCCAGCTACTATTTATAGAGTTTGGGCTTAGGAAGATAGCGAGCGGACATAGGCGTCGTCATCTATCGTTGACCTAGGCCGTGACTCGTCAGGCGTAGTATTTTTTTAGGAAGCAACCGTTTATTGGCCTGAAAAGTCTTTCACCATGCATGCCCATGAGTAGATAGGCTCCACCCTGGTAAACTTTGTCTATGATATATGGGCCTTCATAGTTCGGCTCGAATTTCCCCCGCTTGGCACGATTAGGGATCATAAGTCTCTTGACCACTAGCACGAGTTTGCCATGGCGGAATGTTCTCGGCCTAGTCAATCTTTCATATAAGCGCGTCATCTTTGCTTTATAAGCCTCCAGATTTTGTTGCGCCATGAGCCGGGTTTCATCAAGGGCGTCGAGCTCCTCAAGCCGAAGGTGAGCATTTTCTTCGTCTGTTAGCTCGTAGCGAACCGCCACTCGTAAAGAGGGTAACTCTATCTCGAGGGGGAGTACCACTTCTGTGCCGAACACCAATGCATACGGCGTTGTATTTGTGGCTGTTTTGAAAATAGTTCGATACGCCCAGAGAGATTCATGCAGTCTCTCGTGCCAGTCCTTCTTATTTCGAGACACCGTCTTTTTCACAATCTTCGTTAAGGTCTTGTTGAAAGCTTCAGCTAGACCGTTAGCTCGGGGATTGTAGACCGAAGATTATCTCCAGTCTATATTATGCTGTTGCGCAATACGGCTGATTTTATAGCTTCTATAGGCTGGCCCGTTATCGGAGATAATCCATCGCGGAGTGCCAAACCGGTAAATGACGTGTGTCTTGAAGAAATGAAGGATATTCTCAGTCTTCACTTCTCTTAGTGGTACTCTTCCACCCATTTGGAGAAGTAATCAGTTGTTGCCAAAAAGAACCGATGTCCTCTAGACGATGCTGGTTCGATGGGGCCGATTATATCAGTTCCCCACATTTCGAATGGCCAGCTACCATAGTTGGATGTAGTGGATTTGGATGCTAGTGAATAAAATCCCCATGAATTTGGCACAAGTAGCACTGCTTCGCGTATTCTAAGCAGTTTTGGATCATCGTGGGCCAATAGTAGCCCATCCTTTTGATCTTCAATTTCAAGTTCGGCCCGGCTTGGTGAGAACCGCAGAGTCCATCGTGAGTTTCTTGGATGACTCTCCTTACCTTTTCAGGTCCTAGTCATCTTAACCACAGGGAGTCAAACGATCTCTTATACAGAGTATCATTGACAAATGCGAAGGATAGAGCTCGTTTCATGAGCTGATGTCTTGAGGACGCATCTTCAGGTGTTCGGCGGGATTTGAAGTAGTCTATAAAGACTTCTCACCAATCCTTAGCCTTTTCCTAGTCTTTTATTTGTAGTACCGTTTACTCGGTCGCTCCCTTTTCTTCGGAAGATTCCGGAGATATTTCTGCCGGTGCAAGAACCCGATGGCTTTGCACAACGATCCTCACATCATCGAGATTCTCGTCAGCCAATTCTTTAGCGAGCTTGGCTAGTCCATCCGCCTTGCTATTGTCCGCACGCGGTATGCTTTCCAGGGTGTAGGAAGGAATTTGAGTCAGCAGTTGTTGCACTCTCTCGCCGTACTTCACCAACTCCTGATGAGCCGTCCATGAATGAGAAAACTTCGTGAGTGGACGTATTATCTATCATCAACTCAGTGACCGGTATTGGAAAGTCGTCCTTTGGTCAAGCTTTGTTGAGATCCCGAAAGTCCACACATATGCGCACCGTCCCATTTTTCTTCATCACCGGGACGATGTTGGCGATCCAATCAGGATATTGAACCTCTTGGATGAAGCCGGAGTCGATTAGCTTCTTAACCTCGGCGTTGATGCTCATCTCAAGCTCGAACCGCATTCTTCTCGGTGCTTGTTTGATCGGGTTGGCGTATGGAGAAATCGCCAATTTATGGACAGCAATCTCTGGATCGAGTCCCGGCATCTCTGAATAGTTCCATGCAAAGCAATCTTTATACTGCATGAGCACGTCTTTAAGCGTTGCCTCTTTTTCTTCAGACAATAGTTCACTGACGAACGTCAGCTGTGGGTCGTTTGCTGTTCCCAAGTCGATTTTTCTGAGGTCATCTGCAGTAGTATGTATCCCGTCTTCCAGCTCTTTTGGCGCCGGTGGAAATTCTGAGATCAACTCATCTTCATTGTTTTCGAAGCACCAGGGGAGGTCATCCATATTCTCAGGTTCTTCTTCTGACAGCGTTATCACATGACAGGTACGGGATCGCTTCCAAGACCGACGTTGATCCGGCTCTGCTTTCGTGGCTTTCGGTTCATGCTTCTGCGGCGGGGTTACCCTCCAACTGCTGGATAAAGCGAACTTGCTTTGCTGATACTGGTCTTCTACGCAGTCTTTGAATGTGAAGCAGTCTTCGAGAGGATATCCTATCGCTCGGTGATAAGAGCAATAATCCGGGTGAGAGACATCACCTGCTTGCTCGGTGTGCTTGGACTCCGGGAGGGTAATCATCTGATGTTTTATGACAAGATCAAGTATCTTCCTTATCTTGTCTTGGGAAAAAGAATACGCTCGACCCATCTTCTTTATAAGAGATGAATCTTGGTTGCTCGATTCTCGATCGCGTGGTTTCTTGGTCCCGCTTTGTCGCTGTCGAACGCCTTTTCCGTTCTTAGTTTTATTTCTGCCTCTGCGTCGGGTTTTTTGTATGATGGATTGGCGACGAAGGGCATCGTCACTTTCCGCGGCCTGCTGAAGGAGGCGCTGCGTCCTGGCTTTCTTGTAGATTGCCATTTCGCGGCTATGATCATCCCTGACCTTTTGACCCTTTCATCTAGTCGCCGGCGTTTGGCCTTATCAAACACGGCCATCTCGCGCTTTTGATCAGCTTTGCTTTTAAGAAGAACTTCGTTCAGGAATGCATCAATCATTTCGTCTGATGGTCCTAAAAGTTCCGGCTCAGGATCTGCCCCCAGTTTTTCTGCGTGAGCTTCTTCCTCGTTTATCAACGAGTGAGAAATCATATGACAGCTTGCCACATAATCCTCAGATTCGTCGTCGTCGCTATCTCCGTTCTCAAGGACATGGCTGAGAAATTCTTAGAGTATGACTAGAGTTCGCGCCTTCTGATTATATTCTTCCAGCGCGTCAATATATTTTTGCAGGCCCGTGCGCTTGTCACCAGGCTTCACGGTCTTTTTGGTCTTCTTCTTCTTCGAAAACTTTGATGGCTGGGTGTGAGCGCTTTGACTATCACCACCAATTTTTGGAGTTGGGCACGGTTTCAGCATTCCCTCGATGATCTCGGGCTCCAGTGGATTCATCCACCTGATTGTCGGGCATGTTTGGAGATCCTTCAGCATTCTTTTCGTCTTGGCTGAAAGAGCGACCTCCCATGGAGCTTCTTCAACAAAAGAGCACGATACCCCGGGTGTATCCACCTTTTAAGAGGATGTGTCTGAAGCGGGTTTACTTTCCAATTCTCGAACAGTGCGAATTTGCCCTGTTGGTACTGGTCCTCAATCCAGCCCTTGAAGACGAAGCAATCCTCAATTGGATGGCTTATTGCTTGATGATAAGGACAATAGTTAGGATTATTAGCTTAACCAGGTTGTAGTGGGCATTTTGGATCTGGCAAGGTGATGAGCCTGTTGCGTACTGCCAGCTCAAATAATCTTTTCGTCTTATCCGGGGGAAACGAATAAGGGCGCTTCAGCTTCTCGTTAAAGAATCGCTGCCTATCTTCCAGGCGAGCAATTAACCTTGAACCATCGGGTTGCTGCTGAGCATTGGCGACGAAGGTCGCTTTCGCTTTTCCCTTTTCATTTCGAGGTTCCGCCTTTAAAGAAGAAGGTCTGTGACCCATCTGGTCCATTTGGGTCAGTTTGTCAATCAAGGCTTGGAAGGTGGTGGGCTTGAAAAACATCATAAATTGAGAGATGGTCGCCTGCGGATCAAGAGTACCCACGAACATGCCCACCGTAGGCGCTTCTTCGATGCGCTGCTTGCATTTCGACCATAAATTTTGCCACCGTATTGCATACTGGACCCATGTTTCTCCAGAATTCACCCTGGCATTGATCAATGCCGTTATTGGGGTGCGTTCACTAGCACTCGCTAATCGCTGGGTGAATAATAGCTCCATCTCTGCAAAAGTTTTGACAGAGTCGTTCGGGAGTTCAGAGTACCATTCGAACACTGTCTCCGACAAGCTACCGATGAACTGGCGAAGTAGCAGTTTATCGTCACCTCCAGTGTTGCCACATAGAGCCCTGAACTGGGCGACATGCTGGTGGGGATTGTCCGTCCCTTTATATACATAGAATTTAGGGATCGTATATCCCGGCGGGTACCTTATTTGATCATACCAGCCTGGATAGGGTCGTCCAGTCTTAACGATCTGCCCGGCCATTTCGCTCGCATGATGAGCTCGTATTTGCTGAGCGATATAATCATCCAGAGCGGCCTTGGAAATGGTCTCCTCCTTGGCTGCTGAAAGAGCCGGAGGAGGGTTCGATGTCTCCCCTCTGTCGTCTTCAATGATAATCGGGGGGTCTTCAGCCGGAGAATCCGGTTGTATCATCATCCCGACCATGTCTTGGAAGAGGAGCGCTATTCGTTTTATATTGGCCGCTTGGTCCGCGGCCTCTTTTTCTTTCCTCTCGAGCATTCTTCGGAGGAATTCAGCATCAGTTTCTTGTTCCTGACGCTGCTCTGAGGTCTCTAGATTTTCTTTCAGCCCAGTGAGTGTGGCCAATGCGGTCAGCATCTCCTGAAGTTTTTGCTGCTGTTGCTCCAGAGCCGTTGTTATCGATCTGGTAAGCGGTCGATGACCCGTAGAAGCACGGATTTCCTCTTTTCCGGAAGCCATATAAACGATATATGTTACCATGCCCCCACACTTGGGGCGTTTAGATTCAGCGTCCTTGCGGTTCGCTGCGGTCACAGTGGCTTTCTCCGGCCTCCTTCTCTTGTGAGCGGTTGAAGTTAAGGGAGCCGTTGCAGCGCGCACCCAGACGGATGACATCTTCTGTAGTACCACAGGATGGCTCTTTTCCTGCCGAGCTTTAATCTTCTTTGGTCGGCGAGAGTAGTCCTGGTCAATCACCGATTCCTGGACCTGTCGCCAGACTTTGTAAATTTTGGAGGACGACCGCTGAGGGGGATGCTCCGGCTTCTTCTCTGTAGCATTCTCCAAAGGTGGAGGAGATCTCTTCAGCACAGCAGTCGGAGAGTTTTTGTGCACCCTCCTTAGCGGTTCAAAGCTGTTCCCAATTGGAACAGCAGCATCGATTTCCACCGTTGAAGCTGGCGGAGTCAGTCCAGAAGGAGAGTTGCCCCCAGCCTTCCTTACTCGGCGCCAATGGCGACGTTGAGCGTGTCGAGCCGTTGGGATTGTCTCAATTGTAGGGGTGACTTCATCGCGCCCCCTGTTTTGGCGAAGGGTTGTCATCGGCGTCAGCCTCTTAAAGACCGATGTCTGTTAAGAAGCAATGTCCTATCTGTCAAAGACAGACCTCTGGGCAGGGGAAGCGGCTTTAAGGACTTCGCCTGGAGCGGGAGCCGGAACGGCCAGCCTTATGAAGACTGACTTCTTGGCAGAAGACGTCTCTCTGATAATTTCGTCCGCTTGAGCCGGGATGGCTATCCGCTTTGCGATGGCTGCTTCGGGTATCGCGAGCTTATTGGCGTTCTGGCCCAGTCTGTTGAAAACTGAGGGAGTGGAGTTGGGCGACCCGTTGAGAGGGGTCGCAATAGTGGTAAGTCGATCAAAGACCGACTTCTTTGGGGCCTCCTGCAACGGCATTGGGGCATTGAAGTTCACGGGTGGGATCATGGTCCCGAAGAATAGCCCAGTGGTGGCCTGAGTTACCTGCTCCACTGGCATTGTTAAAAGGGAGGCCGCTTGGGGCCTGTAGGTTACACCTCCAGATGAGGCGGAACGGGAGTTGCAGTTGCAGCTGAAGCAGTTAGAGACCATTTCTTTTTTCTGCACGAGAGCAAAACCAAATCTTAGTACCTCGAATCCAAGGGCAACCATATCAAACCGCGATTCGTTCGCGAAACACGACACACGAAGTGTGGAGTGGAAATAGGAAAAGGTCCCACCGGGCGTGCCAGAATCTGTTCCCCCGCCGAAATACGGAGACGCGACCGCGTAGGTCCGTCTTGCCTGAATTTCGAGGGCAGATGCTATTTGGTGCTATCCGTCCACCTCTCCGAAGATGCCAAGTTGATTTATGACACCATATATCGATGGTTTAAACGGATACGGTCGATGTAGCAGACTTCGTCAGATTCCCCCACATTGAGGGGTTTTTGATTGTGGGGACGCTCTTCCCTGCAGGCGCAAGCCCCTGCAGTTAATTACGCTAACGCATCGCGGTAACCACTTTCTCCTTCTCCAGATGGTCACTTCGTGTCGTGGGTGTTTGTTTTGTTTTTGGTTGCCTGTTGATTGTATACGGAGACTAATTTATGTTGTCGCCCGTAGGGCGTGGATTAGTCCAAATCCGTTTCTTCTTAGATTTGGGTTTGAGAGTTGGGTTTAAGGATATGTTAGTCTCATTTGAGACTAAGATCAACTTAAACGTTAGTTAAGGATACGTTAGTCTAATTTTAGACTAAGATCAACTTAACGGGATCATTCAGATCCAACAAGAGAGCATTTGGGCTCTATTGTTTAGTTTAGGGACATTGCGGTCGATAATTAGTTTAAGGACATTACGGTCCAAGGTTAAGGACATCATAGTCCATGGGCTTAAGGACCCCACCGTCCGAGGTTAAAGACATCATAGTCCATGGGTTTAAGGGGACCCCACAGTCCGAGGTTAAGGACATCATAGTCCGTGGGTTTAAAGAGACCCCACAGTCTGAGGTTAAGGACATCATAGCCCGTGGTTTTAAAGGGACCCCACAGTCCGAGGTTAAGGACATCATAGTCCGTGGGTTTAGGGACCCCACAGTCCAGTTGAAAGACGTCATAGTCTATGGAATGTATGGTTGTCGCGACCCGTCACCTCTCTGAAGACGTTGAAGGATTACAACGACAAATATCAGAGGAGTAAAAAGATGTGCTCTTGAACCAATATTGGTTGGGAGATCTGTAGTCCAATTTGGGGCTAAGATCTGTTAAAAGATTTATGAGCGTATGGGCTCAATTAATCTAAATTGAGGACTTATGGCCAATCTTGGGCTAAGTCCAGTCAAGTTAAAATGTTTAACATTTATTTTGGGCTGTTGAGCATTCATTTGGGCTTGGCCCTTTAAACAATGCTGAGCATTAATTTGGATTCTGACAATGTTTTTGTCTTTTACTGAATGCTGAGCATTCATCAGAGCTCTGGGCTTATTAAAGAACAATTTATGTTCTATCGGGGCACACGTGAAGGGCACGTGGTGCGCTTGTCGCTTTGCGCCAGTCAAAGAGCGCAGTGAGCTTCTGCCGAGTAGCGCACACGTGAGGGACACGTGGCACGCTTGGCGCTTTGCGCAAGTCCATGAGCGCATTGCGCTGATTTATGAGCGCATAGCGCTATTTGTTCAATGGCACACACGAGAGGAGCACGTGGTGCGCTTGGCGCTGAGCGCCAGTCCATGAGCGCAAAGCGCTAGTTCAAGAGTGCAAAGCGCTAACTGTTAATTGGCGCACACGTGAGTGACACGTGGTGCGCTTGGCGCTGAGCGCCAGTCCAAGAGCGCAGAAGCGCATTTGATCAATTTTATGATCTGGGAAATAAATTCTCCTTTAGAAGAAATTTTGTCTCAAGATCCTAAAAACAAAAGTTCTTGCTTTATAGGAGATGCTTCAATCTCTTGTATTGATGAAAGGCTTTGCCTTTATGGATCTATGATCCTTAAGAGAATTGAATTATTCTCTCCCCCTTTATTTTATAATGAGATGTTCATGATCTCTTTGTATAAAAGACATTTGTCTTGTAGATCTATGATCTGTGAGAATAGTTATGTTCTTCTTTTTATTTTATGATGAGATCTTTTGATCTCTTTGTGAAAGACCTTGGTCTTGTAGATCTATGATCTTTAAAGAAGTAAATTTTTCTTTTTAATTATGAGATGATTTCATCTCTCTGTTCATTTTTTTTACCTTGAAGAAAAGAAGTTCTTCTATCGACAGCTTGGCTCTTCTTTCTGAGATTTTCTCAGAACTTTTGGGGGGTTCCTCTCTATGCTTATGTATATCCTGAGACTAGAAGTCTTGAGGCCTTTATATAAGGCAAGCTGATTTGTTCAATCAGTTAAGGAGATCTTTTCTCCAATTGATTTGGGGATTTCCCCACCGTTGGATCTTTGATCCAAGAGCTTCTGATTTACAGAAGGCAATCTTCTTGTTTTTAAGAAAATTGGGAAATCTTTTCCATACAGAATTCATTCTGTATTTTGGTGATTTTTAATCACCATTGGATCATTGATCCAACGGTGCTCTGATTTACAGAGCACAATCTTGTTGTTTAGAAAGATTTTGAGGAATCTTTCCTTAACAGAATTTAATTCTGATTAATTAATGATTTATCATTATTATTGGATTTTTGATCTGACAGTGGGGAACTTTTTGTTCCAGCGCTAGCGCACCCGTGCTTTGCACGTGGTGCGCTGCTTAGAGCGCAGCGCACCTAGCGCTAGCGCACACGTGCTTTGCACGTGGTGCGCTGCTTAAGGCGCAGCGCACTTGGCGCTGCTTCTAAAGCATTGCTTCATTTCAAAATTTGAATTTTAAACAATGCTTTGCTCTGATTGGGGAAAAAAATGCCCCCCACCGTTGCGCTCACGTGGCTCACACATGCGGTGGCAACATCTCCTCCATTAAATCAACTTAGAAGTTGAAACGGCACTCAGGCCTATAAATAGGACCCTTGGCCCTTGAGATGATTTCTATTCATCTTCTTCCTTCTGAGAATTTTCATTCTCTTGCAGAGCATAGCTCTTTGGCTTAAGAACTTCCTTAAGGACGGAACTCTGTCAAAATTTTTAGGTAAAAATTAAATCTTTTAAAGAACCTTTTAATAATCTAGGGTTTCTCCCATTAACAGAGCTTTGCTCTTCATAGATCTTTGATCTAAAGAAAACCCTTTTAGGGTTTCATCAACAGAGCTTTGCTCTCTTGAACCCATAGATCTAAAGAGATCTTTTCTTGGGGTTTCTTAGCCCATGAACAGAGCTTTGCTCATAAAGAACTCTTAGAGTTTGTTCATCGATCTTGAAGATCTCAGAATTTTTCATTCATTAAAACTCTTATTTTAAATTTCCTGATGGTTATTCCATCATTTTTATAGAGCAAGGCTCTTGAGGAATTTTTATTCCTTTATCATTAGAGTTTGACAGATGTCACTCTGTCACAGTGCACTGCTCTCAAGGAGAGATTTACTCCTTAGCCCGAGGGGTTCTCATTAAATGAGAATCAATTGAGGATTTCCTCATTTAATTGACAGTCTCATCAAATGATGAGACTGTTTTATTAATGATGCAATGTCATCTGGATTATGTGGGTCCCCTTTAGTCCCTCTCTACTGCATTGCAGTGCGGTATGAATTTTAAAGTACCAAGTGTCAGAATTTAAATTATAGCACTGATGGTTGACTTTTGTTCTTTTTCGCGCAGGTGACATGTCTTTCGACACTTCCTTCCCGTTTGTCCGCTCAGAAGGCGGATTCCCTGAAGCGCCCGTAGACCGAGAGGTTATTGCGCTGATCAAAGACCATGACCCGGAGTACAAGAATCTTCATCTATGGGGTAGATGGTACGATCAAATTATCAGAGGCCGCCGGAGCTTTTCTTGTGCGACACCCTCGGAGCCTATCTCTGCGATCCCTTATGCAGATGCACCCCCGATAAGGTACACTATAGAGGAGGTGAATTGGACTTCAGAAGGTCTCCTTCGGCCTTCTATTGCCGCAGTACCTGTGCAGCCGCCGGTAGCTTTGGACACTTTAGGGCGGCGCATATGTCAGGGCGAGTCGCGCCCTTGGGGACAGCCCGACAACATAGGACTAACTTCCCGTCACCCGACCGGATACCTGCAGTGGGCCCGATATATCTTATCGGCAAAGAAATCACAGCTGCTAAAGTTTGGATTGTGCCATGCGATCTACGCTTCCTTGTTCCAGTATTCTGCACCTCCGGCATAGTGGATCAAGGCGTTTCTCGAACAATGGAACATCCCGACCCACACCTTCCTCTTATTGGATAGAGAAGTCTCCATTTCTCTAGAGGAATTTGCCGAGGTTTCTGGTTTACCCGTTAAGAGAGAGCATTATGAGGAGCTGCTTCCCCCGGATGAGTATATTTTTGCCACCAAATCAGTGGTAATGGGTCTTACCCAAGAGAACGCCATTTAACACCAGTTCCCAAGTTTGATAAAGGTGTTGAATATGTATGAGAGCCTCTTTCTCGAATCTGGAGGCCGGGGGGTCAACTTTGCGGACTTCATTGCCTGTTTTCTTCGCCTAGAAGTTTTATCACGACAAGGTAAAAATTTTGCCAAACTTGATGATCCTTTCGGCTTTGGCTTGGATTGCCGGCCAATATTGTAAGCCGATCAAAAGGATTTCTTTCTCCCAAACGTCGCGATCGTCCCTTTTTCAGAAATTGCCGCTCCGGGCATCAATGAGGAAGCGTTCTTTCTAGGGTTCCTTGGTTTGTGGTTGAGCTGGTTTGCGCTTCCCATGCACCCTCGCTACATGAGGTCGTCTGTCTTCTACCCCGCGTATTGAAAGGTTGCCGGGATACAAGTGGCCATTGGGATTGCTGGGTTAGCCCACCTGTATCACGGCCTCAGCTTGGCAGCGGATACTACTGAGCCAGGGGTGCAGCCTGCCAACTTCTCAATGCATTATTTCACCTCATGGCTCGAGTTGCACGTGCTTGGGGTCTTCCGTATCTACATAAGACCTTCCTTTTATGACAGATGTAAGTTCCCTCGGATAATGCGGCCGGTCGACGCATCCATCGTAAGTCCGACACCGCGGGAAGCTAGGGGTTTACTCCTTCGTCCATGCACGGTTGGAGATGGTATGTCCTTCACCGATAAAATTTTGACCATCGGCCAGGAATCTACAAAAGCGGTGCTGCCATTGCAAGACATCTTTAAAGACGGGGCCTCTATGTTGAAAGCTCGGGAAATTCTTCATCTGTATTCCATCAGGCCGGGCTTTCTCGTATTTAGGCAAAATGATGCGGCGTTATTCATGAGATACAACCCGCATCGTTTTGCCCAGCAGCTGAGCTATAATCAGGGCGTCCCGCTTGAGGCTTTCTTGGCAGAACCTGCTGCTACCGAAGAGGGTATACGAAGCGCGCTGCATCATTTTATGTGCCTGAACACAGGGTCCAACTTCTTTATCAGCGAAGCGAGCTGTGTTCCGAAGGCCCTGAATGTGTATGTGGCCTGGTATCAACATTCGATGGGCGTTGTCATTAGGGAGGAGAAGCGATTGCTTCTTGATCGTAAGGGCACCGCTCCGGCTGGTAACCCAAATGTTCCTCTGAAGCGACGGACCATTGTCCGTCCTCCCTTAAAATAAGTTGCTGCGGTCGAGGTCCCGCATGATAGGCCCGAACTACCGATACCCCGTGCTCCCGTGGAAATGGTGACTGTGGCGTCCCCCGAGTCTGGCGTGGGTTCAGATATCGGGACTCATCGTCCCAAGGTGCCCACCAAGCATAAGCTTATGCTAGCGACTACAGGTACTCGATCGCAGAAGAAGAAGAATTTGATTCTTTCTGCCGATGTTGTACTCGGCCAGGAGCCTCATTCTCCTTACAGCGAGGGCTTGAGCGAGTATGGGACCAACGAAGGCCTATTCATAGCGCCGGATGATACTGATCTAGAGGCTGCCATCGCAGCTTCCGAGCGTCTCACTAGCCGTAAAGCAGGACTGATCATCCTTGCTGAGTCAGGTAATCTTCAGTCGCATCTTTTTACTGTTATGTTTTTGTTATCATGTTTTGACTGACGCTCCTTCTTTAACAGGAATTTCCACTGAAGAGGCTCTCGCGGCTTCCCTCAAGACTTTTTAGGAGGAGGAGAGAATTCACGCTTTGCTGGGCGTTGGTACATTTCGGCTCAGTGTGCCTTCATTCGCTTTTCTTATGGACAATCTGACTCATTTTTCATCTTATCGCAGGGACTACCTCGACTCAGGTCATGCCCAGTACAGTGCCAATCCCGCAGGGTGATGCGGAGATGCTTCCAGGGCCAGCTATCGAAGTCCTGGCCTCCTCAGCATTGACAAAAGAGGCTTTACTTAAGCAACTAATGACAGACGTCATAACGGCTCCAAAGGTAGCCCTAGTGTGGACGATGACATCCCGTTGACGGAGGTCTTGAGAAGATCTGCTCTCACGGCCCGGGCGGAAAGGAAGCGCAGAATGCGTGCAGCAAGGGAACGTAACGCTGCCTTGGCCGTGGGTACAGGCTCGAGCGCTGCTATCGCCCTTGCTCCTTCAGAGGGTGCTTCGGGCGCCCTGTCTACCGCTCACAGACAGCCAGCACGTGCGGCTCGGGAAGCAATTGAAAGACCGACCCAAGGTAACGTAACACTGAGTTCTTTTGTCAAAGTTCTAATATTCAGATTCTCATATATCCTATCCTGCAAGGCCGAGTCATGATGAGGAAGTGGTGGGTGAGATGGCGGCAACCACCGAGCCTGAGGTAGCTACTCTTTCTCAAGAGTCCGGAACTGCCCCAATTGCCAATCTTTCACCTTGCAGTTCCTTGCTATTGTCGGGCACTGTGAGTATCACGACGATTCTCATGGAGTCGGGGGATGAAGCTACGGGCGGCGAAACCATTCCGATAGGGGAGGGTGAAGCAGTCGCCGCACCCAATGACGCCCTTGTCGTGGTTTCAACCGGCGACTCACCAGGTAGATTTCGGGTTATTGCTTTCTCTTTTATTCTGCAATCCCTTTCTATCTCTTTTGACAGTATTTCTCTCATTTCTAATGCAGGTGTGGTGAGCGTTGAGGTTATGCCACCCGAGGAAGTATCACCAGTTGCTGCTTTGACGGTGGCTGCCCCTTTGCCTTCTCCCGTGTCCTCCCAAATCCTGGAAGGTACAGGTTTATGACTTATCGGTTTCATTGTAGGCAATATATTTTATGTACTGACATTGCATTATTACACCCTTGCAGGAGTTCTTTTTTATCATCTGTATCAGGTGCTGCACCCACATTTCTCCTTCCAATCGGAGATTGCTTCATCCAGTGGCGTTGGTGAGTACAGCCTCTAGCTAATGTCTTCTCTTTCCTTTTACGGTCAGCCAAGTCGTTACTAATTCTTCTTTGTTTTGACTGCAGCACTACAGATTGAAGGAGGAGATGAAAGAATAGTTGCGTCACCGGTACTCCCGGCCTTGCCAACTGCCGCAGCCGGTATAGTATACTTCATCACTCATGTGATTTATTTTGCGAGTTAGCTTTTAATCATAATTCATTTTGCAGCAGTCGTGCCGGTCTCTGCTCCCTTTGAATCTGGTATACTAATGCCAGCAGGACCATTTTCTAGACGTCCATCTTCTAAGGGCGTCGTGACCAGCCTTCGTATATTGAGTGAATCCATTGAAGAGCTTGAGGCGGAAGCCCCTGCCCTCGCTGCAGATTTTGCTGCCGAAGTTAATCCCATGCTGGCGACGCTTGTGAACTTCCATAGCGAGGGTGTCGTTAAGTCTTGGGTTAATCACTGCAGGAAAATTGAGGCCTATCTGCATGAGCTTGAGCTCGGACGACCTGCTCCCAAGGTCCTGGCTGTGAACTCCCAGCGGGCTACGTGGGTCGAGCAGAGCACTCCCTACTTCCGCCATCTTGAACAAGAAGCGGCCTTAAAGCGTAAGGAGTGCGAGGAGACTTCAAGCGAATCTGCCCGTCTGCACGCTCAGGTTGACGCAAATGCTGTACAACTGAAAGCTATCTTTGAGGGCCTTCTACGATGTATTTCTGATGGGCTAATGCTGAGGCAGAAGCTCGACCTCATCGAGCGAGATGCACAGAGTCGTGGGGTAGCTCAGCGGGTCGTCGATGAGCAACTTTCATCTTATTTACAGCAACGGGCTCAGATTGAAGTGGAGTTGGCCGCAACAGCTGATCGTGAAAAGGGGGTAAGGCGGGTGCGCGAACAATTGATTGGTTTATTGAAAACGCTTTCCTCTCAATAGTTGATTTTGTACCAATTATCATTTGTAATTTTTTTTTGAATAAAATTGTAGCCATTTTTATTCTTTCATATGATGTATCTTGTACCCGATTGAATTTATGAACAAAAGATACATTTCTTTCGTACTATCTTGTGTTATCTCCTGCTTTCTTATTTTTTCTTTGTTACCGGCATGTTACTTTAGTAAGCGTAGCCTGTAGATGATAGAAAGCATTCCGTCTTGAATTCTTCGAGAGGTAGCGACGGCTTAGGAAGCAGGTTCAGATCTGCTGCCTAAGGCTTTTCAACTTTATGAGCCGTGACGGTCTTATAAAGACTTTTCTCCCTACGAGTTGAGAGGATCTCGCAGGTGTATTTTCTCCTTAGGAATCATGAGGATTCCTAGGTGTGTGTTCTCTTATAAGTCGTAAGGATCTTATTAAAGAGTTTTCTTCCTTACGAGTCGAGAGGACCCGTAAGTGATTGATGGGGTTCACTTTATCCGCGTTTCACGGAGTCAGGGGTTGCTCTGGGCGTTTCCCACAGGGTCAGGATTGACATTAGCCGTGATCCACGGGACCAGGATTTGCTCTGGATGCTTCCCACGGGGTCAGGATTGACATTAGCCGTGTTCTGCAAGGACCAGGATCCGCTCTGGACATTTCCCACGGGGTTAGGATTGACATTAGCCGTGTTCCACTAGACCAGGATTTTCTCTGGACGCTTTCCACGGGGTCAGGATTGACATTAGTCGTGTTCCGCAAGGACCAGGATCCGCTCTGGACGCTTCCTACGGGATCAGGATTGATATTAGCCGTGTTCCAATAGACCAGGATTTGCTCTGGACACTTCCCACGGGGTCAGGATTGACATAAGCCGTGTTCCACTAGACCAGGATTTGCTCTGGATGCTTCCCACGAGGTCAGGATTGACATAAGCCGTGTTCCGCAAGGACCAGGATCCGCTCTGGACGCTTCCCACGGGGTTAGGATTGACATAAGCCGTGCTCAGGATGCTTCCTACGGGGTCAGGATTGACATTAGCCGTGTTTTGCAAGGACCAGGATTCGCTCTGGACGCTTCCTACGGGGTCAGGATTGACATAAGCCGTGTTCCACTAGACCGGGATTTGCTCTGGATGCTTCCCATGGGCTCAGGATTGATAATAGCCGTGTTCCGCAGGGACCAGGATCCGCTCGGGACGCTTCCCACGTGGTCAGGATTAACATAAGCCGTGTTCCACTAGACCAGGATTTGCTCTGGATGCTTCCCACAGGGTCAGGATTGACATTAGCCGTGTTCCGCAAGGACCAGGATCCACTCTGGACGCTTCCCACGGGATCAGGATTGACATAAGCCGTGTTCCACGAAACCAGGATTTGCTCTGGATGCTTCCCACGGGGTCAGGATTGACATTAGCCGTGTTCCGCAAGGATCAGGATCCGCTCTGGACGCTTCCCACGGGTCAGGATTGACATAAGCTGTGTTCCACTAGACCAGGATTTTCTCTGGATGCTTGCCACGGGTCAGGATTGACATAAGCCGTGTTCCGCAAGGACCAGGATCCGCTCTGGACGCTTCCCACGGGGTCAGGATTGACATTAGCCGTGTTCCGTAAGGACCAGGATCCGCTCTGGTCGCTTCCCACGGGGTCAGGATTGACATTAGCCGTGTTCCACTAGACCAGGATTTGCTCTGGACGCTTCCCACGGGGTCAGGATTGACATTAGCCGTGTTCCGCAAGACCAGGAGAAGTTGACTTTATCCGCATTTCACAGAGTCGGGGGTTGACTCTTAGTTTTTTGTGCACCGCCGAGTCATGGAACTGGGAATTGTCATGGTTCCGCTTTGCTGATGCTGCGTCTGCTGTAATGAGATGAATGTTGAGATGATCTCCAGGCTGTTTGTGAGCCGTTGAGACTTGGCTCTCTTTCGGATGAAGCCTGGGGGGGAAGGTATGGTTCCTTCTTTGTTTGTGCCCCTGGATTATATACAGGGATCGATGTGATCTTACCTGTAGGGCAAAAAGTTTCATTTTATATATTTTTCTTTCCGCGATGCTCTATCATTTCAGCTTTTTAAATCACGAAAGTCGCGATTGCCCAATCATTTCGGCTATTTTTCGCGGTGCCCAATCATTTCGGCTATTTGTTTTATTTACTCGCTGCTTTTTATTACGAGTTGCCCAACCATTTCGGCTATTTTTTATGCATACATTTTTACTTGCTAATTTTGTTGCAAGTTGCCCCATCATTTCGGCTATTTCATATGCATTTGCCTCGCTGTGTGTTTGAGATTTGATACCGATTTAGGCATCAACATCGCTGCAACTGGGATGTTGCCAGGAGCGAATCATCATTTGCCTCCGTCGATATCAAACAAAGATGGCTTAGTAAACAGGGTTAGGATCCTGTCGACTAAGGTTTTTAACTTTACGAGCCGTAAGGGTCTCATAAAGGTATTTCTCCCTACAAGTCGTGAGGATCTCGTAGGTGCGTTTTCTCCTTAAGAATCATGGGGATTCCCAAGTGTATGGTCTCTTATAAGTCGTAAGGATCTTATAAGAGTGCTTTCTCCTTATAAGTCGAGAGGACTTACAAGGGTTGTTCACCGTGTAAACATATCGCTAGTCGCGGGTAGGACTTTTTTTGGGAAATGTTTATTCGTGCCCGTGGATTGTATACAAGGTCAGCGTTGAACCGCTTGTAGGGCAAAATCAGGGTGTATGACTGCTTAAGAACAGGTTCAGATCCATGTAGCTTAAGGCTTTTGAATCCTATGAGCCGTGAGGGTCTCAAAGGGAAATTCTCCTTATGAGTTGTGAGGATCTCGTAAGTGCGTTTCTCCTTAGGAATCGTGGGGATCCCTAAGTGTGTTGCTTCTTTGTGAGTCGTAAGGATCTCACGCAGGTGATTTCTCCTCACGAGGTCGAGAGGGCCTTGTAAGTGTCTTTTAACGAGATTGTGCCCTTTCGGGTTTTCACAAAACTCGCCGGTAGCCATACTGTTTTTACTCACGGAGCCCTTTCGGGTTTTCATCCGTGCCTATTTTGCTTATGGACATACAGTTTTCTTTTTTTATTGTGTCAGCCTTGGGATACTGCGGTCTGTAGTAGTTTATCGACGTCTCGGTCAACAGCCAGTTTTAGGACATAGTGGTCCATGGTTAGTTTAAAGACGTTTCGGTTCGAGAAAAAGAAGCCAGCTACTATTTATAGAGTTTGGGCTTAAGAAGATAGCGAGCGGACATAGGCGTCGTCATCTATCGTTGACCAAGGCCGTGACTCATCAGGCATAGTATTTTTTTAGGAAGCAACCGTTTATTGGCCTGAAAGGTCTTTCACCATGCATGTCCATGAGTAGATAGGTTCCACCCTGGTAAACTTTGTCTATGATATACGGGCCTTCATAGTTCGGCTCGAATTTCCTCCGCTTGGCACGATTAGGGATCATAAGTCTCTTGACCACTAGCACGAGTGGTGGAATGTTCTCGGCCTATTCAATCTTTCATATGAGCACGTCATCTTTGCTTTATAAACCTCTAGATTTTGTTGCGCCATGAGCCGGGTTTCATCAAGGGCGTCGAGCTCCTCAAGCCGAAGGTGAGCATTTTCTTCGTCTGTTAGCTCGTAGCGAACCGCCACTCGTAGAGAGGGTAACTCTATCTCGATGGGGAGTACCGCTTCTGTGCCGAACACCAATGCATACGGCGTTGTATTTGTGGCTGTATTGAAAATAGTTCGATACGCCCAGAGAGCTTCATGCAGTCTCTCGTGCCAGTCCTTCTTATTTCGAGACACCGTCTTTTTCACAATCTTCGTTAAGGTCTTGTTGAAAGCTTCAGTTAGACCGTTAGCTCGGGGATTGTAGACCGAAGATTATCTCCAGTCTATATTATGCTGTTGCGCAAAGCGGCTGATTTTATAGCTTCTATAGGCTGCCCCGTTATCGGAGATAATCCATCGCGGAGTGCCGAACCAGTAAATGACGTGTGTCTTGAAGAAATAAAGGATATTCTCAGTCTTCACTTCTCTTAGTGGTACTCTTCCGCCCATTTGGAGAAGTAATCAGTTGTTGCCAAAAATAACCGATGTGCTCTAGACGATGCTGGTTCGATGGGGCCGATTATATCAGTTCCCCACATTTCGAATGGCCAGCTACCACTGTTGGATGTAGTGGATTTGGATGCTAGTGAATAAAATCCCCGTGAATTTAGCACGAGTGGCACTGCTTCGCGTATTCTAAGTAGTCTTGGATCATCGTGGGCCAATAGTAGCCCATCCTTTTGATCTTCAATTTCAACTACGGCTCGGCTTAGTGAGAACCGCAGAGTCCATCGTGAGTTTCTTGGACGACTCTCCTTGCCTCTTCAGGTCCTAAGCATCTTAACCACAGGTAGTCAAATGATCTCTTATACAGAGTATCATTGACAAATGCGAAGGATAGAGCTCGTTTCATGAGCTGATGTCTTGAGGACGCATCTTCAGGTGTTCGACGGGATTTGAAGTAGTCTATAAAGACTTCTCACCAATCCTTAGCCTTTTCCTGGTCTTTTATTTGTAGCACCGTTTGCTCGGTCGCTCCCTTTTCTTCGGAAGATTCCGGAGATATTTCTGCCGGTGCAAGAACCCGATGGCTTTGCACAACGATCCTCACGTCATCGAGGTTCTCGTCAGCCAATTCTTTAGCGAGCTTGGCTAGTCCATCCGCCTTGCTATTGTCTGCACGCGGTATGCTTTCCAGGGTGTAGGAAGGAATTTGAGTCAGCAGTTGTTGCACTCTCTCGCCGTACTTCACCAACTCTGGTTTGCACGTTTGATAGTCGCCATTTACTTGACTAACGATTAGCTGGGAATCTCCGTATATGAGGAGGTTTTCAATTCCCGTGTCGACAGCGATCTCGAGACCTGCTATCAAAGCTTCATACTCGGCTTCATTGTTTGTCCTTGGCTCTGTTAGGGAAAAGGCGCATTATCCCTCCTTATGGAGTCACGAAGATGAGGCCCATCCCAGATTTGATTATGGGGGAGTTGTGCTTTCGCTTTTTCATAGAAGATGCTCCATCAAAGTAGAGTTCCTATCGGGTATCACTCCCTCTTTTCTCTCCGTGTGTCAAACGCGTGCTCGTCTGGCAATTCGCGGTTCAAGGGAGAATCGGCGGGTATCGGATGCTCGGCAAGGAAGTCGGCGATGGCCTGGCCTTTCATTGCCTTGAGGGGACGATAAGTTATCGAGAACTCCATCAAGAGCAGAACCTATTTAGCGAGCCGTCCCGTTAATATGGCCTTTGACATCAAATATTTTAGAGGATCCACCTTTGATATGAGTTGGACCTCATGTGCCAACGTGTAGTGTCTGAGTTTCGTTATCGCGAAGATCAACGCCAGGCAGTGTTTTTCGATGGGGAGTAATTGCTTTCTGCCCCTAGGAGAACTCGACTCAAGTAGTAGAGGGCTCTCTCTTTCCCTTGATCGTTTTCTTGTGCCTATAATGCGCCCAGAGAACCCTCGAGGGCGGTTGTATACAGAATGAGAGGCTTTCCCTTGACCGGGACAGTCAGCACCGGTGGATTCTGCAAGTATTGCTTAATTTCGTCCAGTGCGCTTTGGCATTTGCGATCCCAGACGAACGGAGTTCCCTTCTTCATTAGGTGACTGTAAGGACGGCACTTGCCGGAAAGATTGGCTATGAATCGCCGGATATATGCGAGCTTTCCTTGGAGAGACCGCAGCTGCTTGAGTGTTCTTGGCGGAGGCATTTCCATAATCGCCTTGATCTTCGACGGGTCTATCTCGATGCCTCGGTGTCGGACAACGAATCCTAGGAACTTGCCCGATGAAACCCCGAACGCACATTTGAGAGGGTTCATCTTCAAGTTGCCACCGTATTGCATACTGGACCCATGTTTCTCCAGGATTCGCCCTGGTATTGATCAATGCCGTTCTTGGGGTGCGTTCACTAGCACTCGCGAATCGCTAGGTGAATAGTAGCTCCATCTCTGTAAAAGTTTTGACAAAGTCGTTCGGGAGTTCAGAGTACCATTCGAACGCTGTCTCCGACAAGCTATCGACGAACTGGCGAAGTAGCAGTTTATCGTCACCTCCAGTATTGCCACATAGAGCCCTGAACTGGGCGACATGCTGGTGGGGATTGTCCTTCCCTTTATATACATGGAATTTAGGGATCGTATATCCCGGCGGGTACCTTATTTGATCATACCAGCCTGGATAGGGTCGTCCAGTCTTAATGATCTGCCCGGCCATTTCGCTCGCATGATGAGCTCGTATTTGCTGAGCGATATAATCATCCAGAGCGGCCTTGGAAATGGTCTCCTCCTTGGCTGCTGAAAGAGCCGGAGGAGGGTTCGATGTCTCCCCTCTGTCGTCTTCAATGATAATCGGGGGGTCTTCAGCCGGAGAATCCAGTTGTATCATCATCCCGACCATGTCTTGGAAGAGGAGCGACATTCGTTTTATATTGGCCGCTTGGTCCGCGGCCTCTTTTTCTTTCCTCTCGAGCATTCTTCGGAGGAATTCAGCATCAGTTTCTTGTTCCTGACGCTTCTCTGAGGTCTCTGGATTTTCTTTCGGCCCAGTGAGTGTGGCCATTGCGGTCAGCATCTCCTGAAGTTTTTGCTGCTGTTGCTCCTGAGCCGTTGTTATCGATCGGGTAAGCGGTCGATGACCCGTAGATGCACGGCTTTCCTCTTTTCCGGAAGCCATATAAACGGTATGTGTTACCATGCCCCCACACTTGGGGTGTTTAGATTCAGCGTCCTTGCGGTTCGCTGCGGTCACAGTGGCTTTCTCCGGCCTCCTTCTCTTGTGAGCGGTTGAAGTTGAGGGAGCCGTTGCAGCGCGCACCCAGACAGATGACATCTTCTGTAGTACCACGGGATGGCTCTTTTCCTGCTGAGCTTTAATCTTCTTTGGTCGGCGAGAGTAGTCCTGGTCAATCACCGATTCCTGGACCTGTCGCCGGACTTTATAAATTTTGGAGGACGGCCGCTGAGGGGGCTGCTCCGGCTTCTTCTCTGTACCATTCTCCACAGGTGGAGGAGATCTCTTCAGCACGGCAGTCGGAGAGTTTTTGCGCACCCTCCTTAGAGGTTCAAAGCTGTTCCCAGTTGGAACAGCAGCATCGATTTCCACCGTTGAAGCCGGCGGAGTCTGTCCAGAAGGAGAGTTGCCCCCAGCCTTCCTTACTCGGCGCCAGCGGTGACGTCGAGCGTGTCGAGCCGTTGGGATTGTCTCAACTGTAGGGGTGACTTCATCGCGCCCCCTGTTTTGGCGAAGGGTTGTCATCGGCGTCAGCCTCTTAAAGACCGATGTCTGTTGAGAAGCAATGTCCAATCTGTCAAAGACAGATCTCTGGGCAGGGGAAGCGGCTTTGAGGACTTCGCCTGGAGCGGGAGCCGGAACGGCCAGCCTTGTGAAAACTGACTTCTTGGCAGATGACGTCTCTCTGATAATTTCGTCCGCTTGAGCCGGGATGGCTATCCGCTTTAGGATAGCTGCTTCGGGTATCGTGGGCTTGTTAGCGTTCTGGCCCAGTCTGTTGAAAACTGAAGGAGTGGAGTTGGGAGACCCGTTGAGAGGGGTCGCAATAGTGGTAAGTCGATCAAAGACCGACTTCTTTGGGGCCTCCTGCAACGGCATTGGGGCATTGAAGTTCACGGGTGGGAGCATGGTCCCGAAGAATAGCCTAGTGGTGGCCTGAGTTACCTGCTCCACTGGCATTGTGAAAAGGGAGGCCGCTTGGGGCCCGTAGGTTACACCTCCAGATGAGGCGGAACGGGAGTTGCAGTTGCAGCTGGAGCAGTTAGAGGCCATTTCTTTTTTCTGCACGAGAGCAAAACCAAATCTTAGTACCTCGAATCCAAGGGCAACCATATCAAACCGCGATTCGTTCGAGAAACACGACACACGAAGTGTGGAGTGGAAAGAGGAAAAGGTCCCACCGGGCGTGCCAGAATCTGTTCCCCCACCGAAATACGGAGACGCGACCGTGTAGGTCCGTCTTGCCTGAATTTCGAGGGCAGATGCTATTTGGTGCTATCCGTCCACCTCTCCGAAAATGCCAAGTTGATTTATGACACCATGTATCGAAGGTTTAAACGGATGCGGCCGATATAACAGACTTCGTCAGATTCCCCCTCATTGAGGGGTTATTGATTGTGGGGACGCTCTTCCCTGCAGGCGCAAGCCCCTGCAGTTAATTACGCTACCGCATCGCGGTAACCACTTTCTCCTTCTCCAGATGGTCATTTCGTGTCGTGTGTGTTAGTTTTGTTTTTGGTTGCCCGTTGATTGTATACGGAGACTAATTTATGTTGTCGCTCGTAGGGCGTAGATTAGTCCAAATCCGTATCTTCTTAGATTTGGGTTTGAGGGTTGGCTTTAAGGATACGTTAGTCTCATTTGAGACTAAGATCAACTTAAACGTTAGTTAAGAATACGTTAGTCTAATTTTAGACTAAGATCAACTTAACGGGATCGTTTAGATCCAACAAGAGAGCGTTTGGGCTCTATTGTTTAGTTTATGGACATTGCGGTCGATAATTAGTTTAAGGACATTACGGTCCAAGGTTAAGGACATCATAGTCCATGGGCTTAAGGACCCCACCGTCCGAGGTTAAGGACATCATAGTCCATGGGTTTAAGGGGACCCCACAGTCCGAGTTTAAGGACATCATAGTCCGTAGGTTTAAAGGGACCCCACAGTCCGAGGTTAAGGACATCATAGTCCGTGGGTTTAAAGGGACCCCACAGTCCGAGGTTAAGGACATCATAGTCCGTGGGTTTAAGGACCCCACAGTCCAGTTTAAAGACGTCATAGTCTATGGAATGTATGGTTGTCGGGACCCGTCACCTCTCTGAAGACGTTGAAGGATTACAATGACAAATATCAAAGGAGTAAAGAGATGTACCCTTAAACCAATATTGGTTGGGAGATCTGTAGTCCAATTTGGGGCTAAGATCTGTTAAAATATTTATGAGCGTATGGGCTCAATTAATCTAAATTGAGGACTTATGGCCAATCTTGGGCTAAGTCCAGTCAAGTTAAAATGTTTAACATTTATTTTGGGCTGTTGAGCATTCATTTGGGCTTGGCCCTTTTAACAATGCTGAGCATTCATTTGGATTCTGACAATGTTTTTGTCTTTTACTGAATGCTAAGCATTCATTAGAGCTCTGGGCTTATTAAAGAACAATTTATGTTCTATCGGCGCACACGTGAAGGGCACGTGGTGCGCTTGGCGCTTTGCGCCAGTCAAAGAGCGCAGTGCGTTTCTGCCGAGTAGCGCACACGTGAGGGACACGTGGTGCGCTTGGCGCTTTGCGCAAGTCCATGAGCGCATTGCGCTGATTTATGAGCGTATAGCGCTATTTGTTCAATGGCACACACGTGAGGAGCACGTGGTGCGCTTAGCGCTGAGCGCCAGTCCATGAGCGCAAAGCGCTAGTTCAAGAGCGCAAAGCGCTAACTGTTGAGTGGCGCACACGTGAGTGATACGTGGTGCGGTTGGCGCTGAGCGCCAGTCCAAGAGCGCAGAAGCGCATTTGATCAATTTTATGATCTGGGAAATAAATTCTCCTTTAGAAGAAATTTTGTCTCAAGATCCTAAAAACAAAAGTTCTTGCTTTATAGGAGATGCTTCAATCTCTTGTATTGATGAAAGGCTTTGCCTTTATGGATCTATGATCCTTAAGAGAATTGAATTATTCTCTCCCCCTTTATTTTATAATGAGATGTTCATGATCTTTTTGTATAAAAGACATTTATCTTGTAGATCTATGATCTGTGAGAATAGTTATGTTCTTCTTTTTATTTTATGATGAGATCTTTTGATCTCTTTGTGAAAGACCTTGGTCTTGTAGATCTATGATCTTTAAAGAAGTAAATTTTTCTTTTTAATTATGAGATGATTTCATCTCTCTGTTCTTTTTTTTTACCTTGATGAAAAGAAGTTCTTCTATCGAGAGCTTGGCTCTTCTTTCTGAGATTTTCTCAAAACTTCTGGGGGGGTCCTCTCTATGCTTCTGTATATCCTGAGACTTGAAGTCTTGAGGCCTTTATATAGGGCAAGCTGATTTGTTCAATCGGTTAAGGAGATCTTTTCTCCAATTGATTTGGGGATTTCCCCACCGTTGGATCTTTGATCCAAGAGCTTCTGATTTACAGAAGGCAATCTTCTTGTTTTTAAGAAAATTGGGAAATCTTTTCCATACAGAATTCATTCTGTATTTTGGTGATTTTTAATCACCATTGGATCATTGATCCAATGGTGCTCTGATTTACAGAGCACAATCTTGTTGTTTGGAAAGATTTTGAGGAATTTTTCCTTAACAGAATTTAATTCTGATTAATTAATGATTTATCATTATTATTGGATCTTTGATCTGACGGTGGGGAACTTTTAGTTCCAGCGCTAGCACACCCGTGATTTGCACGTGGTGCGCTGCTTAGAGCGCAGCGCACCTAACGCTAGCGCACCCGTGATTTGCACGTGGTGCGCTGCTTATAGAGCAGCGCACCTAGCGCTAGCGCACCCCTACTTTGCACGTGGTGCGCTGCTTAAGGCGCAGCGCACCTAGCGCTAGCGCACCCGTGCTTTGCACGTGGTGCGCTGCTTAAGGTGCAGCGCACTTGGCGCTGCTTCTGAAGCATTGCTTCATTTCAAAATTTGAATTTTAAACAGAGCTTTCCTCTGATTGGGGGAAACAATCAACTATATGCCAAGTACAGTAAATGCGAGTTTTGGCTAGATCAAGTTGGTTTTCTCGGACATATTGTATCGGGCGAAGGAATCACTGTGGATCCAGCGAAAGTTTCAGCAGTAAGTGAATGGCCGACACCAAAGTCAATGAAGGACATTCGAAGTTTCTTGGGTCTAGCTGGATATTACAAAAGGTTCATTGAAGGCTTTTCTAAGATAGCAACACCCCTGACCAAGCTCACACGTAAAGATGAAGAATTCGTGTGGTCAGAAGCATACGAACAAGCTTTCGTAGGACTCAAGTCAAGGTTGACATCAGCACCTATTCTTGTTATACCGGACCAATCTGGAGGTTTTGAAGTGCATTGCGATGCATCCAGTAAGGGATTAGGATGTGTTCTACATCAGCACGGTAAGGTTGTGGCTTATGCTTCAAGACAGCTGAAAATTCATTAGCGCAATTATCCAACGCATGATTTGGAGTTGGCGGCCGTAATCTTTGCTCTTAAGATTTGGCGCCATTATCTTCTTGGTGAACAAGTTGACATATACACAGATCATAAGAGTCTAAAATATATGTTTACTCAGAAAGAGCTTAATATGCGGCAGAGAAGATGGTTAGAATTGATGGCGGATTTCGACATCAACCTGCAATATCACCCAGAAAAAGTGAATGTGGTACCTGATGCCCTTAGTCGCTAACCATTAGCATTGAATCTCAACGCTCAGTGGAAGCTTCAACAAGACTTGCATCAAATGGAGATTGAAGTGGTCATGCCAGGTAACATTTCAATTCAATCTACCATTGTCAATCATATCAAAGCAGCTCAAGCAAGTGATGCTAAATTGCAAAAGATCAGAGAACAAGTAGAGAATGGACTCAGAACAGACTTCATCATCCATGAAAACGGATCTTTGAGGTACGGCAGCAGATTGTATGTACCAAAAGGTTCTGTTCGGAAAGAGTTAATGAAGGAAGCTCACAGCTCTTCCTACTCAGTACACCCTGGAGGTACAAAGATGTACAAAGATCTGCGTCAAAATTACTGGTGGCATGGAATGAAGCGTGAAGTAGCCAGAAGCGTCGCTAAATGCTTGGTGTATCAGCAAGTAAAGGCTGAACATCACAGGACTACTAGATTACTTCAACCGTTACCTATCCCGGAATGGAAGTGGCAACACATCACAATGGATTTTGTAACCGCACTTCCTCGCAGCACAAAGGGTAACGATGCAGTATGGGTTATTGTGGATCAACTCACAAACTCAGCTCACTTCATCCCATTTCGAGTTGGCCAATCTACTGAGACATTAGCAAAGAAGTATATGGAGGTAAGAATCTAAGTAAGATTTAAACTCTTCAATATGTACTACCTCTGATACCCATGAACCCATACAGGAAATTGTGAGACTTCATGGAGTACCGGTTTGCATTGTCTCCGATCGTGACACCAGGTTCCGATCACAATTTTGGCAGAGCCTGCAAGCAAGCTTGGGAACAACTCTGAACTTCAGCACGGCTTATCATCCACAAACAGATGGTCAGTCTGAATGAACTATTCAGATCTTGGAAGATATGCTCAGAGCGTGTATGTTAGACTTCGGAGGATCGTGGGAAGATCACCTACATCTTGTGGAGTTTTCATACAACAACAGCTACCAAGCAAGCATAGGAATGTCACCCTTTGCGGCACTTTATGGAAGGAAGTGTCAATCGCCATTAAGTTGGGACGATATCGGAGATAGAGAACTCCTTGGACCGAATATGATAGTAGCAACGGTTGACGTAGTTCGTACTATCAGGGAAAGAATGTGCATATCCCAAGATCGACATAAGCACTGGACTGATGCAAAGCGCCGTCATTTGGAGTTCCGGGCGGGAGATCATGTATTTTTGAAGATATGTCCAAACTGCGGAGTGATCCGATTTGGAAGACGGGGTAAGCTAAGTCCGAGATATATTGGACCGTTCGACATACTCGAACCAGTCGGTGAAGTGGCATATCGCTTGGCACTTCCACCCTCATTGGAAGGAGTGCACAACGTGTTCCACGTATCGCAACTCAGAAGGTATGTGAGTGACCCCAGCCATATTCGGCCAGATTTATCCTGTGAGCAGCAACCTGTTGAGATCCTGGACAGGAAAGTGAAATCACTTCGGAACAAGGAAGTCAACTTGGTTCGAGTAATGTGGAGAAGAGACACACCAAGAGAATCAACATGGGAAAGGGAAGATGAGATGCATGCAAGATATTCTCACTTATTTGTAAACTAGTCCTTAAAATAAATTATAAATTTCGAGGACAAAATTTTTGTAAGGAGGGTAGACTGTAACAACTCCAATTTTAGTGTACATAAAATTCATTTAAAGTTAATGTACAATTGGGGTATTTACAATTCCTGTAAAGGCTATAAGTATTTGTTTTGATTTAGAACAGCAAGAAAGAGCTTGTAGCTTACTGGTAAAACCTTGCACTGCTGTTACAAAGCACCGGAGTTCAAATCCCATCAGCCACAATATCTTTTTATTTTAAATTCTTTTAATCTTTTAGAAGCCCAAGAGTCTATACATGCACTACATGTAATAGGGTAAGTTACAGAATAAATAAAGATAAACACGAGGGAAATTGAAGCGACAAGGACACGTGGCCAAAACCCTAGCCACAACCGTCGGTGTTGAACCGGCGACATAGGCAAAAAGCCCGGTGCCGCCGGTCTCCCCCGTACCAAATGCCCTCATATTTTTTTCCTGCAACTCTTGGACTCCCCCATTAACTCCTGTATTGCTTATTTATTCTGCACATTTTCCAGAGGCAATAAATCACCCATTTAATCCTATTTTTATTACGAATTTTAATTCACCCTTCATCCCCACTAAACCCTAGCTTTTCCTATAAATACCACCCTCATTTAACACCTGCTCACTCACAAATCCCTGCCAAAACTCTCAAGAAATTTCCAAGTTCTCATAGTGTACAAGTGGAGTTAACAAAGGGCGAAACTCCGACGAACTTCCGGCGACAACACAAGGAGTTCCCGGCAACGAAATGAAGCACCGACGAATCCTAGACCTCCTCCTACCCCTCCCCTCTCATCGAAGCCAGTAATTCCCCCTTCTCTCTCTCTTTTGCTATTCTCAAACATTACCTTCTCAAAACGTGTTGGAAGCGGAGTTATCCGGCTTCTGATTATCTTTTCTTTTAAAATACAATTTTTTCTTAATAACAAACCTACAACTTTTGATATACTGTTTAGTAATCATTAACAAAGACAATAGAACAAGTTTGATATCAAAATAATAACCGTGGCAAGTTTTATTTCACTTTTAAATTAAAATACCTTGATGTTTCATTTCGACATGCTTAAACTTTTTAAACCGTATCATCTTAGAAAACCCATGAGGTAATGACCTACCTCCTCACAACACACATATCTAACATAGCACGATGGAATTTGGGAACATAGACTTGGGAAAATACGACTTTTCATATAACTACCTTCAACTTATAAAACATTTTTCTATAAGAATTGTATTTAACAAATCTTTGTAATTGCGCATCTACAACCCATTTTGGGAAACCCGATCAGGATGGTGCGGATTATCGCACATCCTCGGGCTTAGTAAAGTGAGATACAGACCTCCGCAAGGAGCATACGATCTCGAGAGATTTTTGATACATTTTTCTTTGAAAAATGTGATTTCTATTATAAATAAAACTTATATTTTTAATAAATAAATATATATGTAATTAATATCAAAATATCTATTTTTAATATTTATAATACTCCACATTTCCAAAATTCAAGAAAAAATATCTCATTTACAAGAAAATACCATACAATTTCAATAGTTTAAATAAATACCTTATACTTTAAAAATTAGGTCATATTCACTAGAAAATTTCACATTTAATAAAAGAAACATCTATGAAAACTCTAAAGACGGTAATTAAATACTTAAGGTATATTTTGAAAGTATAATAAAACTATTTTACATAAAAACCCCTCAAGTTATACTAAATTACAATAAGGACCCTAGTAAACATAGGTTTAAGCGAAACCGGTCTCTTGAGCCTCAGGGAGACGGAGATATGGGTGCTTTCCTATTTAAGGTAGACAATATAAAAAATGGTGTTATCAACGCGGTAATTGTTTTTAAAAAAAACACAAATCCTATCGTCCATGTGCAGCAGTTACCGATAACACCAAAACAATCAGGATTTCAAGTTCTTTTAAAAGTGTCTGACTCGGACCGAGTCTCAATATAATCAAACTAACTTGAATATAATTCAAGTATATATTCAACATGAATCCATATATTCAATCTATTCAATCTATACAACTTTACTGAACCGAACCATGGATATATTCCATCTACATGTTCATCCATCATATCCGTTCCATTACTGATATTATGGTTTCGGCAAGTCATCCATCTATACAATTTACAATACAAGACAATATAATACAATCAATACAAATCAAGACATCACGGGGTTTATAAGGGGTAGATTGGTACGGAAGGTGTTAGAAGTGGCACGAGACTGTAACCATAACACACTTAACCTAAATATCCATTGCCGTTGTACCGTGGCTGAACGGTTCCTTGTGCTCCGTATACCTTAGTCTCTGGAATAGTGGGACTCCTCTCGTATACACTCGTATTCTTCTGTACCAAGCTATAAACAAAAGCGTTAACACTAAATACAACATTATAACAATATCTCTCTATTCTGTCTATTCCATTCTTGTCTATTCATGGGACTTACCGAGTGATTTGTTCGCTGATGATATTCTCTTTCTTCTTCTTTGGAATGTCGTCAGGTGATTCGGACTCACTGGAGATCGAGCCCAGCAGCGAGGACTTGGACCAGTTTACTGAAGATCCAGAGCTCTGGTTCACTTATACATTACATTTCTGTTATGCCACTGTTTAGGCAGTGCTTTCATTCCATGTATTTACTTTTCAGTTGTATTGTAAAAAGAATGTCAATAAATAAAGTTGTTGTTTATTTACATTTTGTCTCTTGTGTACATTTTTTTATATTGCTTAGATACGTTTAGCGTGTTTACTTCTGAGTAAATATGTCATGTGACCCGTCACGTCCTCTGCTCGTACACTTGGAAGCGGGGCGTGACACTGTCTCTAGGTCCTTATTTTCTCTGTGGATCACCAATACCACAACCTCCAGACTCGACAGCCCGGTTAGGAGTAGCGACGGAAATAGTCCTGTTTTCACACCTCTCTGAATATCTCCTAACCAAGTAATCTGGCCACTTGCAATGTAGCTCATCAACGACGGCTGCCTCTGGCCCTATGAATACGTTCTATACAACCGATCCTGAGTCCAAATCTCTATCATTGTAGTATCCTGGAAAGAACCCGTCACAGTTTCTGCCGATCTCATTTTTGCCGAACTGCCCGGAAGTCGGCATTCTTTAATTAATCCGTTTCTGTTCCGGGGCAGCCGTAATCTCATCATGACCTTCGTCTGGAAATGTGGCCATATCTAACTCCTCTTCGTACGTTTAAAATCTCTAGCATCAATGGAGATGAACAATGACTCATTGAGATCTCGCACGGACCTGTTAATCCACTTTTCTTCAATAACTACCAATTCGGAATCACATCTTGATAGCTGCGTAGACTGCAATTCATATTCGTCTACGATCATATCCGGTGTCTTAAGCAAATACTCAAAACTACGAATTCGGTATCTCCAACATTCTATGGAAGAAATCTGGCCAAATATGTCCTCTGGAACTCATTTAATCATCGGAGGAATACGCATTGCTCGTCTCTCACGATTGACTCACTCCAGGTCTGATCAAGACCCTTCGAACTGAAGCTATCCAACTCACTGATCTCGCATCGGAGCATCCAAACAAACAAAATATCATAATCATCCTATCTAGGAATGATTGAGGATCCTCTGTCACCTCCCTGACTATAACTCGTATGGCTTCAGTTTCATGAACTCTGAAAGCAGCATCTCATCAATCTCAGCAACAGCTGGTACATCTGTATGCACGATAGACAACACAACAATCTCCAGAGTATGCTGTACGTCAACATTCCTCTCAATATGGCTGGCCTCAAGCAATGGTCCGACCATCCAGTGCGGATCCAGAACACTCGTCTCAAACGAGAAATCCTATCATAAAAAGGATAACCAAACTGTTCCTGTGTCACCGGGATAACACCCTGGTAAGTCCTCATCCCTGACGAGCTCGCTTTGACCACATCTCTAGCCTCAGCCCTCTTGGCTCGCGTAGCCATGGTGATAGAAACCGTAAACAAATATCGATGAGGATAGATCACAAGAACGATGAGAATAGCGAATCTCAAGATATGTACATCCTAATGTTACTTAAGCAGAGTATTATATTGTAAGTATGCCGTGGAACATACGCACGGTACGTTACTCTTCTTAAGTTACCTACTCCATCAACTAAGGTCAACCTACATAACGAAAGTTCGGGTGTAATACCCCCTCAGTCAAGTCTAAGTTCCGTAAGGTCAAACCTAGGTTCCGAAATATACGCCCTGGACTCTGCATAGTCAAACCTATACTCGAACAAAGGTTAAATATAACGCTCTGATACCAACTTTGTTACCACCCGGATACGGCATATGACCGGCACTTGAATCACGTAAAGTTTATAGGACCCCACCGTAACTCAAGTAAACCAAAAACCAGGAATCTAAACATTTTAAGTAAAATAGTCGAGGTAAAGTTTTGAAAAGTGGTTATTCATGAGTTCTTTCATTTCAAGTATAAGTAAAGTTCATTTGAAAAACAAGTGGATTATATACTATAGTTTGAAAATATTTTCATCATTTGAAATCTTGGCAGCACTTCCTTTGTAAATTTTGATCAAAACTAGTACATAAGAAATAATAATAAATATATACGACGCCCAAGACGAAGATCAACTCAGAGAAGTAAAGAAAAACCCAAAACATCAACTCAACAATATCCAAACTCGGCATATAAAAGAATAATACAAATCACGACTCTAAGTCTAAAAAAATATACAAACTGGTCTCTAAGTCCACAGATATACATAGTCTGGTTGATGGGGCTTTTAACTAGATACAAATGAAATAAAAAGTGTACAAGCAGTGATTACAATCCGTAGTGTAACCCACCTACAAAGCAATCATCCGAAGAAGAAATGTGCCAGCAAGCCGCTACTGATCCGAGCGGCCGGTCCTGCAAGAAAACTATGGCACAACGGGAGCGAGTTGCCAACTCATGAGTAGAAGATATCATCAGGTAGAAATCGAATGCATAACGATCTACTTAGGTCATACAGTAATATAATATTGTATCATGTGATAACAAAATGAACGTGTATATATGTATATACGAATATAATATCATAGCTGTCAATATGTGGTAACATGTCATCCATGGCATGTTTATATATATCATCCACCGAGTGTCCATCAACGACACTCAAAATCATCATAAAATCCTGAGTATCCAGCATCGACACTCGAAATCTTCATAAATCCTGTGTCCAGTATCGACACGTAAATTCTCATATCTCAGGTTTTGTCTCATTGGATCGGTCCTCATATCTCAAGCACCGTCTCACCAGATTGGTCCTCGTATCCATCTGTCTTATATCACTCCGGTCGGTATCTTCCGGATATCCGCGAAGTCCAATATTGTCACCGGTAAGCCAGGCCAATGCCTTTCTATACAATCTTCTTTTCCCTGGGTACCGTACCGGGTCCACCATGTATCCGCAGACGGTGACTCCTCACTCCTCGAATCGAGTAGTAATCATAGCTCAGAACCGAGAAATCTCATGGTGAATATTGAAATATCATATCAAGAGAAAACTGCGTATTCAAAACATTCATAAGTTTTTTAAATCATATCCGTGGTTTCTCAAATCTAGAAATCTCTTGGAAGCAGAATCTCATAAGAATATGGCAATAATGAAACAATATGTACAGGCACAGAACAATACTGTAATGCATAGCAAGTGTTTATATAAGTGTGTCGTATAGTAATGTAAAGAAAGCACAATATCTGAAACAGTACGTGGTGCTGGGTACTAAATAGTAATCTATATGTGTACGTGATATGGCAATTACCGATGAGATGTGTGTATGAACATATGAATATGTGTACGTGCAGCATATAAGTCATCGGTAATGGTGTGGGTGTCCTAGCACAAAGCCACGTAAGCTAAAAGTAACAACGTATTGTGCATCGTAAATGATCGAAGCGCGAGCATATGCAAAAATAAGAAATTAAAATGCGAGCATAAGTGGAATAAAGAAATCGTAACGTGAACAAATATAAAAATATCTACTGCGTATGAGCCATACAATTATAGTACGAAACATTGTTTTAGAAATAGGGGGCTACGATGTTTTTGAAAAAGATAACATTTGAAAATTCGTAGCGTACCCTAGAAGTAACGATTCGTTAGTTTTAAAAGTAGGTATGGCTCTAAATATCTCATAATATCTACTTTGATGATATAAAACAAGACTCCTCGAGTCGAAATAAAAGCCGGCGACCCATCCTCATCATATCACGTATGGAATATCTATCGTACGACATCATCCATCAATATGGTACGGATCTATAATCACGTACATCATCTCATTTCATATCATATAGTATTATATCGCCTCATATCATCAAATTGTATCATATCCTTATATATATATATATATATATATATATATATATATATATGTATGTATGTATGTATGTATGTATGTATGTATGTATGTATAGTCTAATGTCTAATGGTAAGAAATAGAGACTAAGGGTATAACTTCTACTAAGTATGTATGTATGTATAGTCTAATGGCAAGAAATAGAGACTAAGGGTATAACTTCTACTGAGTATAGAAATAACGAATATGGTATTCTAGCAAAACATACAGGCTAAGTATGCTATTCTAAGATATGTGTGTGTGTGTGTATGTATATGTATATATATCCTAATTCTATGGTAGCGAGGGTGTTATACGCCATCCACCTAACTTCCCCCGTGGATATACATCTACTTATCTCAACACGTCTCATCCTAGTCGATTCCGACGGATGCCTTGTCCTCCTTTGTCGTCTCGAAAGCCCACACGATTGTATCTATAATCGAAATCATAACCAAAATCGCATAAAAACCTAAATAAAATTTGAAATCACGTGCAAAGCGCACATAGGTTAGAACCTATAGTCAACGCGTGATAAAATGACAAAATACTCTCCAACGTCGACGTACAAACATCGAACGACCAAGTCACATCATGAAAATCCAAAAACCAAGTTTCAAAATATCGCAAAATATTGTCCAAATCAAGTAAAACAACTTCAGTTTTTTCTTCAGGCGATCTGGGACTTTTTAGCATATATAGTAGGCTTAGTTATTTAGTGAGTAAACTACAGAACAAAATTCACATCCTAACTCCACAAGACGGCCGCAAATTGCAACTCCAAAGGTTAAATTTGTGGCCAAGGTAAAGAGTTTGGGGCTCATGCTTCTACGGTGGTCTTATACTGGTCTACATATCTCACAGTATTCTCTATTAAATTTTCAGAATTCCCTAATTGTCCCTGATACCATTTGATCCTCCAAACTCAATCAAAACCGACATTTGAAAATTCTATACTCATGTTAATTAATGATAGTTGCACTAATAGACCCTCATCTAACATTTAATAAGCTTGTGGTCACTAATCAACCCTAAACTAAATCACCACTACTCATTCGATCCACAAAAGCTCACATTAGAAAACTCAAGTTTAGAAAACACGCACTTTTAGCTCCAAATTCTAGTTGTGAAGACAAATACAGTAAGAACTTGGATTAAGGAGAGAATTTTACCTCAAAAACGCAACTAGAGAAAATTCCAAGATAACCAAAGGTCTTCAAAATGGAGACTTGTGTTAGTGTTTATGCCCTAGAAGGCCATTACTGTATCATACTAGTTTGTATATTACTTAATGGAAGCTTGGGATATTCACAGTTGTATTGACAGTCTTGCTAAAAATGGTAGTATGCTACTTGGTTTGTGTCTACTTTAATATGTGCATATGTTTCTTGTAACGTATCGCTTATACATATTAGTAGAGCCCTTAGGATCTTTGCTTGATTACCAGCGTTGTGATGGCAGTCACACTAGTGGGGGCTGGATAGTCTATAAGCAACATCCTATACAGGTCCCTAGTCGTAGGATTATCGAGACAGGGTATCGATACTCCGGAGTAGACTAGTGTGTACGCTTCTCATCCCAGTTGGGGAGATGGTCTGTCCCACAGCCATTAGTACGTCGTACTGGAGATAGTATACAGGTGCTCGTTAGGTTACGGGTACACCGGACAGGACTCACGAGGAACTGTTGGATGGTATTATACCCGTCGTCAGTTAACAGTTCCCAGGTGACATGAGTACAGCATAGTCCGCAGACTTTACACTGCTACTTCTCCTCGAGTGTGTCCCGCTGTTCTTAGATTGCTACCCTACCACGGCTCAAAGGAGTCGTGCAAACAGGTAGCGGTTAGGTGCAGTCCCGAGCACTTGGAGGCAGTGGCGGTTAGACAAGATTCGTCTCTCCCGGTATTGGGAGTTGATATCGCGCTGTGTCAGAGAGCCATTATGCAAAGTCCCTGGCCAGGGCAAGCAAGATTTACTGGTAGATTTTCCAGTAGTTTCTCAAGGTGTAATGGGCTACGCTCCGACACGACTTATACCTCTTTTAGGGGACTGACGCTTGCCGCCCCCTAGGCCCGATATGCGATAGTCCTAGATGAACAGACCGGACTGTACGGAGATTGTCACAGCAGGCTCAGTAGGAGTTCGGATGGGTTTCCTCATCGGCCTTCTTATCGACATCTACCTGGGGACCGTTACGTACAGCTAGTGCCGCTTGCGGTCTGTGGTTAAACCCACTGCCAGCGTAGTGTCGAGTCTTTAGAGTCCCACACAGAGAGTTTCCCTGCTTCAGGCAAAACGATATAGAGGTCGTATGGTTTTACGACAGGGTTCGGACGCATACGTGTTTTTACGCACGTACGATGTTCGGACAGTTTTTACTGGTCGGCTTTGGTTTAAGCCAGATTCTAGTATCGGATTATTGGATTTATACAGTCTAAAGTTTTTCCGTGTTTTCACGGATAGGAGGGGCGTTCTCGTAATTTGTCGGGAAGCTTCTAGAAGCATGGTGACTTGGGGGGTTAAGGTGGCATTTGCATTAATTGGATAAATGAGTCATGGTGTGATTCATACATGGAGTTAATGAATCATTTATGATTTATATGACTCATGTGTGATGAATCACTTAGTGTATTAATGAAACATGATGATATATCATTATTTGTTATTCATTTAATTATATGATATGTTTCATATATACACAAATGATTCATTCATCCAAAAGAATGCTCATTCTCATCTTCTCTCTCCTCAAGCTCTCTCTCTTCAAACCCTAACCCTAACCTCTCATGTGTTGAGATCAAGGGTTAGCTAGACTAATACATCCATAATCCAACTCTATATCATCTAGGTTGCTTAGATTAGCACTTTGAGAAACCTAGTTACCTCAAGTTAGAGGTCAAGCTTGGAGTAGGAGCTCTCGGGTGGATCATCTTTGACTCGAGGAGGCCGTTGAGGTGCCGACGTTCCAAGGAGCCTACAAGGAGTGGAGGACAGCGATGAAGACCCGAAGGACAAGTAACGTGAGGTATAACTTCGAATCCGAGTAGTTAAATCTCTCGTAGTTTGCTAGTAATGGTTTAGATACGATTTGTGTGCTCAAGTCCATGTTACGAAGCTTTGATAATTGTTTTTCATATATTCCGCCTCCCCGCAAGTTCGTGGGGTGCGTGACATGGACTTACAGTGGTATCAGAGCCAACTAAACCATTACTAGCTTGTTAGCAACTAATTAGAACTTCGATCGTCGGAAAAACGCGAAAACAACACCCCGAAACCCTATCAGTTTCTGTTGATTTTAAAAGTGTCAAAAAAATTATTTGATATGCCTTAAAATTCACAGCAGGGTATTATAAGAATACTGGGAAAATACGAGCCACTAACTCGGCAAGACGGCCGCGGATCCGCGGCAAGATGGTGCTTTTGGCCGCGGATCCGCCGCCGAGTCAATACCGAGTTGACTCGGATTTGCTCTGTTATTCATATATTTTGGTGTTTTGTTTTCCAGTATATTCTGTTTTCTGCCCAGGTTACTTCTGTGCTGGCTTGCATTTGGGGGTAGACACGGAAAAAGGTTGTCGATCGATATTCTAAGTTATTTGCTAATCGGGTTTTTATCTGTAATGATTAATGTGTTCGTAAACCTTCCCTAACTGCTAGTATGTCGGTTGGCAGGGGGTTGCACATTTCTGTAATGTTTACTGTTTGTATATATGAACTTGATTGGATCGTTATGATGATTAGCCGGGGTTTGAGATGGGTTTTATATTCATTCATTCGATATAAATTGTAATATGATATAATATTCTTTTGCGGGGCACATCCAGGTTGCGGTTGTAGCCACCGTTGTATTATTTCATTTACTGTTTTTTGCTCCTAGGATAGACCTAAGGTGGGGTACACAAACTACCGGGTACGTCGAAGTGTTTAGTGGCCTACTCACGTTGTTGAGGGAGACCGCTTCACTTCGGGTACTTGGCGGGTAGTTTGCCGTACCCGTAGGGGTCCCGGGTGGGGTAATGGCTATTCATCACAACTGTGTAATCCGACTTTTGTTGCAAGCTCAAAGCAAACGCGGATTGCTTGTATATCCAATAATGTTCATCTGAGATCTGGAATGCCTATTATTGCGTCTGACAAATGTACAATATCTATATATGATAGCTATTTAGACGTCACTTATGTTTTACACCCGCGCTAGCCCAGCCCCCGCTCTGTCGTTAGTTAAGTAACCTAACGGGTGATGACGAGACCCAGTGGCGAATGCGGATGGCATAAGAGGACGTTGTATTTTCATTGTTTTCTGCAATGATAGGTTAAATGATGGGACGCATTATTTTAATGCAAAGAAAATAAACCAAAGTTGAATCGTTGGAACAAATTTAAAAGAAACCACTCGGTTATTTTAAAAGAGCAGAATTTTTAATTGCGGAGCTTTAACCACTCCTTTTAAAAAGCTATCAGGTTCCTTCGATTATATCAAGTTCACTACGTTCGCGGTTTCGCCAAAACCAGTCGTAGCCCTCCGTCATTTCTTATGAATGGTCAGTAGTATTCAAGCTATGTTTGTTAGCTTTCATCAAGGCATAGTGTTTGGTAGCTGCTGGGGTATTCATTTGTTGCATAGATAGATGAGTTGGTTTAGGACAGTCGTATTACCTTGTTGGCTTTCGTCAAGGGTATGTACGGGTGGGTTCAAATTAACAAGATAATGATGGGCAGAACTTGACATGTGACTTATGATTTGTTGGCTTTCGTCAAGGTCATAAGAACATGGGGCAAAAATCCACATCGGGAGTTTCTAAAGAAACTGAAACTTGCTAGTGTTGCATACCATTGAGAGTTTGATGAATGTTAGTAGGATTCCTTCAACATTATCATACGATGATATTTGGATCCCGATCCTACTGTGAGTATATGCTACTTATCAGGAGATTCGTCACTTAATGATCAATGCTATAAACCAAGTAGGTGTCAAGAAAGGTGTCAGCGGGGCTACGCCCCCAGAGAAAAGAGGTTATTTAATTAAGGAACTTCGCGAAAGCGTTGGAAAACCTCCCTCGAAATACCAACACTAGCCTGGCTGAACGGTTAAGCAAGTATTGTACAGTGAGAATAGTCCTGGCTAATTCTTCTTTTATGGTTTGAGGAAGGATTCGAGAAACAGTGGGAGCCATCCAGTTTAGATAAATTAAAAACCAATCTAAACTTACAAGAGCATCATGCTAAAGTGTTTTCTTCTCTCTCTCATTGCAGTGACCTTGTGACCATGACTAGGTACATCTAGATAACAAGTTGACTGAATCTAACTTATATGACTGGCAATGGTCTGTCCAGTTGTCCATTGCCTATGACAAGCTGGACCACCCTATTACTACTCAAGATCCCGCCGTCCCAGGTCCAGTTTCCACCGTCGCGGATATGGATATCCGTCAGACAAGGGAAAAGGATAAAACGAAAGCCAAGTGCCTCATGTTGGCTTCAGTTGATGGTGTATACCAGAAGCAGCACGAGAAGATGGACTCAGTTTCCATCTTTCTCCATAACAAAGATTTATATAGAGAGCAATCTCATATCGCAAGATATGAGACCTTGAAAGAATTAATTCAAGTAAGGTTGGCTGTCGGGTCATCTGTAGGGGACGACGTCATTACGATGACTAACTATATTGATGAGCTCAAGGACCTGGAGACCACGTTGGGAAACAGGTCATACGCTGACTTATTTCCACAGTCCCTACCCTCTACTTACACCCTGAAAGAAACTAGGGAGACACAAGCTCTGCTTAATGGGGGACCTGTTAGTTATATGTATGCCCTAGAGGCCATTACTGTACATTGGATGTATATTGTAGTGGATGCTTGGACATATATAGGGAGGACTTTCTCGCTCGACATGATAGTATGCTATCTGGTTACTCTTTACCTTAACGTGTACACTGATTGTCTCTCTGTTACATGTTGGTAAAGCCCTTAAGATGTGTACTTAACTACCTGGACTGTGATGCGGATCATACTAGTGGGGACATGGTAGTCTATAAGTACATCCTTCAAAGTCCCTAGTCGTGGGTGTATCGAGACGGGGCATCGATATACCAGTGTAGACTAGCGTATACCTTCTCGACCCATACAGATGGGCGATGGATGATCCCATATCCATTGGTGTTTGACATCAGAGATGATATGCGGGTGCTCAGTGAAGACTGGGTACACTGGACGGACTCGCCGAGAACTCCCAGATGGTATTATACCTTACGTCAGATGGCAGTTCTCTGGTGACACTGGTACAGAGTAGTCTGTTGACCCGAGATCGTCATAGAGTCTTGTGTGGTTCCCACTGTGCTTTGATTTCCACCTTACCACGTCCAAGAGGGCGTGCAAAACGGTGGTTTTTGGGTACAGTCCCGAGTCACATGGAGGCAATGAGCGATAGGAGGGGATTCGTCTCTCCCGGTATAGGGAGTTGATGTTGCACTGTGTTCGATTGGCTATAACCGGAAATCCCTGGCCAGGGTTGCTGAGATTTACTGGTAAGTGTTACCAGTAGTTTCTCGAATTGTTATAGACCTCATATCGACACGACTTATCGAGCTATTGGGGTCTGACGTTTACCACCCCTAGGCGAGATATGCGACATATCAGACGATCAGACCGGACTGTACGGTAAGTGTTACTGGTTGGATTCACAGGAGTGTGAGCGGGCTTGCTCGTCGATCTTCTGATCGCTCAATACCCGGGTGGCCGTTACGTTTAGCAGACCGCTTGCGGCTTGTGGGTGTTTGATATGATCATCACCTGCTGCCGGCGTATTGATGAGTCTTTAAAGTCCTACACAGACGTTTCCTGGCTCAAGCGAAACGAAATAGGAGCGCATATGAGATATGTGCAGGACCGAGAATAATGCGTGTATGTGATACCGTATTTCATTCTCGCGATGAATGTGTCGAATGGTTGTATGCGATATAACCTAGTTATCGAATCAAGGATTGATTCGATAAGCCGATACATTAGATATTAGTCGGTTATATGTGATATGACCGTATCATTAAATCAAGTGTTGATTTAATGATTTAATGCATAATTATATATATTTGATATATTACTTTGCATTAACTAGTATCGGTTCACTTAAGATGGATTTTCTCACTCGCATGTGCACATCGTATATGTGATATATTTTTTGTGCACTTGATTGTATCATGTTTGATGATACATGATAGCTAGGGTTTGTGTAAAGACTTATACCATTGTTATGTTAATGGTTAGGGTTTTGGTTTTATTCATTTATTTATTTATCTATTCATTTTTGAGAAATAGATATAAGAAAAACAAAAATGGTTTCTTTCATTCTTTCATGAAGCTTGTTGAAGCTTCATGAAGCTTTGACCAAAGCAACCATTCTTGTCTTCTTCTCTAACCCTAACCATTCAACCTAACTCAAGTTAACTCTCTACACTTGACCTTGGTTAAGATATGATAAGTGTGGATTTTATTTTGTTTTGAAAAATACTTATCATAATATTCTTTCTTCTTCTTCTTCATCTTCTTCAATGAAGAAAGCTTGACTTCATCAATGGTGATTGATGAAAAAGAGTGAGAAATCCAAATCTAAAGTGAACCCACCTCCTATTTCTTCATCCTCTACCTCTTGCCAAGTAGTATAGGGTGTTTTCTTCACAAGTTTCATGACTTGGTGAAGTGGGAGCTTGATCTAGCGATGCCTCGACGTAGATCATCTTCGGCATCGTAGTCGATGACCTAGCCCGCCCATTTCTCCGATGAAGCCGACGCTAGAGCCCGGGATTTGATTTGGACAGCGAGGAGACTTCATCGCGGAGCTATGGAGGTGGAGCACCGGATCTACAAAGGTTGTATTTCCGTTCTTTTAGTTAAGTAGTTAACTAGTTTCTTTTATCGCCTAAAATTCTAGTTAACGATCTAGTCTAGGGTTTCTCGGCACTTGTAAAATTTGAAATTAGCATGGTTGATGCCTTGTGAGACCTCATTAGCGTGCCTAGGAACCCTACAGTGGTATCAGAGCCTAGCTAGAGCCTTAGGCGAAGTGTAGACGACGTTTGAAATCCGAACAAACCGAAACCCTAACTCTCAAAATGCTCTCTGTCCAATTTTTAAAAATCTGGATTTTTCAATATTAAAAATATGCAGAAAATTCAGCAGGGTTTTTTATGAATTACTGTGCAAAACGGAGTCCTAACTCCGTCAACCCGCGGCAGAACCGCGGCGTTACCCCACATAACGCGGCGGTTCCGCGGCCATCTAGTTGATATTTTCACCCCACTTTGCACAGTAATGTCAATGATTAACTCCTGTGTTTTCTGGGTAATTTTAATGTATACTTTACAGTTGAGTTTTCTGGGTTGTATTGGGGACTCGGTGTTTCGATCGGATTATCAGATTTTGTCTATGTGGATTCCGGATAATTTTTGAATATGTTAAAAAGTTCGACCGGATATAAATACCCAACTTTTCCCCTGACGGAAAATTTCCAAGTGTTGGATTTTTCCGAGGTTTAAAGACGTTCTAAGTAGTGCAAGTAACGCGATGGACCCTATAGAAGACAACAAACCTTAACTCGATTATGTGACCGTCTTGAACTGCCCTTTGAACCTTAGGGTTTGGGGCAGTACGGCGTGCCACATGTGAGGCGTTGGCTTGACCCTTCTACGGCTGGACCGTTGGTACGGCATGAACTGAATGTTTTTAGACTTGTTTCATGTGTTGAGCTGTATCGGGAAAACTTGGGTGTTCGAATGTTCGATCGGAAAGTTTAACATTTTCTATTTATCTGGAATGGGATACAATAATTGGAATTCACAAGCAGTTATGAGATAACTGAATGAATGTTATAAACATAGCATTTTCGTCTCACTTGATCGGTTGCCACGGAATTTTGATGTGATCAAAAGTCCGTCGCAATCACGTAGCGTACGCGGATACTCGCCGGGTAAACTTAATAGACAGCTACACCCCTTAGCCCCGACCAAGTGACTGTAGGAGAACCCCGTCGCCGAAAGCATCCGTTCGGGTGCTCGCGGTAGCGGTGTTCCACCTTGGTGCACTTCGTCGACGGCGTCGGGGGTGCGGCCGTCTACTAAAGTTTGCGACGAGCATTCGATCAGGATATCGGGAATCTTGTTGAATTGCCCGACTTGATATTGAAAAGTGTTTTCGATAATGAGACTAAAATGCGGGGTTTATAATTGTTAGGCATGCGATGTCTAAGTATTTCATTTGATTAGGCATGCGATGTCTAAAGAGATTGCGGATTCCAACTGTTGTAGTTTTACACTTTCTTTTCTGTGACCGTAAGTGTAATACGTGATATCGCCGGTTTCGTTGCTATATGTCAACGACAATTGGGATACGCATGTTTACTTACGTTGATGACATGTGATATTATGTGTTGCTGGATATGTTATATTGGATCGTCGTGTTTGAATAGCCAGGGGTTTTTATGTGAGATGAGTATTTTTCAATTTCATTCATGTAAAAACTTGTATGTAATATTCTTTTATTTGGGGCACTTCCTGGTTGCGGAAGATGTCACCTTTTGTATATTATTTACTTTTCCGCACTAGGATAGACCCAAGGAGGAGGGCACAAGTAACCGGGTTCTGGGGTCTAGTGGGAGACCAACTCGAGGAGTCGAGTCCGGGTCTCCTAACTCTAGAATTGGAAGGGTTGCTTGCCGCTCTCGTAGGGGTCTAGGGGTGTGGGATTGGCTATTCATCACGACCATGGAATCCGTGTTTTATACTGGCTCGTATTGAAAGCACGGACGTCCTAGTATATCCAATATTTCATATGTTTCTTCTGCTGCGATATCTGTGATGTGATCATGTGATATGTTCTGTGATGGATACTGTATATAGTATATATGATATATTATATAGATGTTACTTATGTTTTACACCCGCGCTAGTCCTGCCCTGCTCTGCCGTTAGTTACCTAACCTAACGGTGCATGAGGGGACATCGAGGCGAATGCGGATGGCATAAGTGTACGTCGTATTTATCTGTGATGTTTAGGTAATTAAATGATGGGACTTCATTAATATGATTAATGAAATAAAAAGAAACCTAAGATGTTGTAGAATCGAATTTCAAAATAAAACAGGTAGCTACAGTTCTTGCTTTGCACAGCGGTATATGTGATATATCCTGCACCTTATTCGATGAGGAAAGGACCGAGATCCCTTCACCGGGAGTGACTCCTTTAGCAATAACTGGCAGATGCTACACACTCGGTTTGTCTTTTGATTGCTTTTAAGAGTTTTTGCTTTGCACAGTGATATATATGATATATCCCGCACCTCATTCGACGAGGAAAGGACCGACGATCCCTTCACCGGGAGTGACTCCTTTAGCAAAACTAGAAAAGCCTCAAAAACACTCCATTTCAAAATTCATTCGATCCTACAACGATATCAAGTTCATTACGCAATAGGTTTTCAGAAAAACCTATCGTAGCCCTCCGTCATTTCAGATAAGTCCTGTTTAGTATTCGTGCTGCGTTTGTTGACCTTGTCAAGGCGCAGTGTGCGGTAGCTAACCAGTATTTATCTGCTTATGCATATGATGCAGATTGGGTTAGGGTAGTCGTGCGGTCTTGTTGACCTTGTCAAGGGTCGTGCGGGTGGGTTTGATTCAATCAAGAAATGACGGGTTGAACTTGACTTGCGGTCTATGGTTTGTTGACATTGTCAAGGTCATAGATCGTTTGGGGCAAAATATTATCGGGAATTTCAAGTGTTGAAATTTGCAATGAGATTGCATACCTTCTATGAGATAGTTGGATCCCGATACCCGCTGCGAGTAATTGTTACTCCTGGGAGAGTTTTACACATTACAATTAGCCGATCAAGTAGGTGTCTAGAAAGGTGTTAACGAGGTTACGCCTCTGGGAAAACGAGATTTACATTAATTAGGTTCGTGCGAAAGCACGGGGGACCTCCCTCAAAGTACCGACACTGGCCTGGCTGAAAGATTGGTGAACTTATAGTATGTAATTAATCCCGGCTAGTCTTTCCTTTTAGGGTTTGAAGGAAGATTTGATAAAAATAGTGGGAGCCATCCTGATTAGATAAAATCATAACCAATCTATTCTTGCAAAGAGCGCACGCTGAGTGTTTTCTTCTCTCTCTCTCCAGGTAGCGACCATATCACACCTTAATCAAGATAATAATATGGAATATTGACCGAACCCGCTTGTTATACTGAGCTGGGGAACGTTGGTCCCGCTCCAACTTATAATTGTTATAAGACAGAGCAGGAAATTGGGGATTACCAGAATTCCCGTGCCGCCCAAACGAAGAGAGTGCATGCTGATGCATCATCTTCGGGTATGTTCATTACAAAGAACTGTTTCTCAGTATCCTCCGCATCCTGGGTATATGATACCGGATAAGGATCCCAGATATGTAATCTGTTACATAGGGCTGCAAGAAGGTAGAAAAACTGAGAACGGGTGATAAGTTTCATGAGACAGAGAACGGGGCAAGTGTTGCAGCCAAGTCTGTTGGTCACTGTCACCCTGTATGACCAGTACATTGATTCTGAACGAATGTTATTAGATACCGAACCTGATATACAAAATCATATCAGTCTCTTTACTAGTAAAGAAAGGATATAATTTTGTATTGATGGATAATGTTTTGAACATTTCCTATATCAAAAGCTGATCGGTTCAGGAACGTTATCTAAAAGCATTGACGTTCTAAATCAAATTACAGTTCTTTAGTATACGGAACACACACAAGAGGAAGAGTTCAGAAATGAACGAATCCTTCTTGAGGTATTGTAGACTAGGTCACATCAATGCGACCCGACTAGCTGAAGTTACATATAGATGCATATTTAAATTAGTTTGAATTTACATCTTGTGAAACTTGCCAGTCATGTCACAGAGATAAGATGACCATAGCTCCGTTTACTGGAAACAGAGAAAGAGTTAGTGAACTCTTGGGATGATACATGTTGATGTATGTAGGTCCCCTGTCTACATTTGCCAAGACCGGTTCTTTATACTTCATTAAATTCTCTGATGATCTCTTTTGATTCAGACATATGTTCCTGTTGAAACACAAGTCAGAACCTTTTCAGATGTTTACAGAATATAAGTTAGAAGTAGAGAACCAAAATACGGGTATAAGTATTATGTCCTTTGATGAGATCAAGAAGGAGAATACTTGAGCACGAAATTCTTGGACTATTCTAAAGAAGAATGAGATTCTCTCTCAGCATTACTTCTTCGTATACACCATGGCATGATGGTATATCGGGGTGGAGCAATCATACCCTATATGATAAAGTGTGCTCTATGATGAGTACTACTGAGATACCTATTTCCTTTTGGGAGTTATGCGCTTGAGAAGCTGCATACCTATTGAATAGGGTTCAAATCAAATCAGATGCTTACCACTTCATATGTGATATGGAATGGGAAGAGCCCATGTCTTAAGCTAGTTAAGATTTGGGGTTGTCCGGCCTATGTCAAAAAGCAAAATCCGGACAAGCTCGAGGCAAGGTCTGTAATGTAGAACTGGAAAGGTTCCAGCTATACTAACTACAGCAGATGATTTGATAAAACCAAAGGATTCAATAGTTACCAACGAACCTCAGCCTCTCCGCCGATCTAGTAGGGTTCCTCACCCACCTGAGAGATACTTCGGTTACTCTATGATAGTGGGAGCGAGGATTGCATCATGAGATGATGAACCAACTAGTTTCGAGCTGGCCATCAGGAGTGGGACTCTGTAAGAATGGCTGGATGCTCAGCGATCTGAGATGGAATCCATGTACACCAACAAAGTATGGACTTTGGTTGCTATATCTGAAGGGTTAAAATCCCATCAGGAGCAAGTATATCTTGAGAAGATTACTTGGTGTAGATGGAAAAGTTGAGACTTTCAAAGCTAGACTTGTTAAAGGTTTTTTGTTAGTTGTATGTATGCCCTAGAGGCCAGTATTGTACGAATGATGTATATTATATTGGATGCTTGGACATATATAGAGATGACTTTCTTGCTCGATATGATAGTATGCTATCTGGTTACTCTTTATCTTAACATGTACACTTGTCTCTTTAAACTGTCTTATAGTTACATGTTGGTAAAGCCCTTAGGATGTGTACTTGACTACCTGGACTATGATGCAGATCATACTAGTGGGGACATGGTAGTCCATAAGTACATCCTTCAAGGTCCCTAGTCGTAGGTGTATCGAGACGGGGCATCGATATACCAGTGTAGACTAGCGTATACGCTTCTCGACCCATGAGATGGGCGATGGATGATCCCATATCCATTGGTGTTTGACATCAGAGATGGTGTGCGAGTGCTCAGTGGAGACTGAGTACACTGGACGGACTCGCTGAGAACTCCCAGATGGTATTATACCTCACGTCAGATGGCAGTTCTCAGGTGACACTTGTGCAGGTTAGTCTGTAGACCCGAGATCGTCATAGAGTCTTGTGTGATTCCCACTGTGCTTTGATCTCCACCTTACCACGTCCATGAGGGCGTGCAAAACAGTGGTCTTTGGGTACAGTCCCGAGTCACATGGAGGCAATGAGCGATAGGAGGGGTTTCATCTCTCCCGGTATTGGGGGTTGATGTTGCGCTGTGCTCGATTGGCCGTAACAGGGAAGTCCCTGGCCAGGGCTGATCAGAAATTTGCTGGTAAGTGTTACCAGTAGTTTCTCGACCCGTTATGAGCCTCATATTGGCACGACTTATCGGTTATTGGGGTCTGACGTTTACCACCCCTAGACTTGATATGCGACATATCAGACGAACAGACCGGACTGTACGGTAAGTGTTACTGGTTGGATTCACAGGAGTGTGAGCGGGCTAGCTCGTCGATCTTCTGATCGCTCAATACCCGGATGGCCGTTACGTTTAGCAGACCGCTTGCGGCTTGTGGGTGCTTGATATGATCATCATCTGCTACCGGCGTATTGACGAGTCTTTAGAGTCCTACACAGAGGTTTCCTGGCTCAAGCGAAACGAAATAGGAGCGCATATGAGATATGTGCGGGAGCGAGAATAATACGTGTATGTGATACCGTATTTCATTCTCGCGATGAATATATCGATTGGTTATATGTGATATAACCTAGATATCGAATCAAGGATTGATTCGATAAGCCGATACATAGGATACTAGTCGGTTATATGCGATATGACCGGATCGTTAAATCAAGTGTTGATTTAATGATTTAATGTATAATTATATATTTGATATATTGATTTACATTAACTAGTATTGGTTCATTTTAAAAGGATTTTCTCACTTGATGCACATTGTATATGTGATATATTTTTTTGTGCACTTGTTTGTATCATGTTTGATGATACTTGCTCACTTGGGTTTGTGTAAAGATTAAACCATGGTTATATGAATGGTTAGGGTTTTGATTATTTACTTAGTTATTTATTTATTTATTCATTTTGGATATTATTTTGAATGGTGGCTTATTTTGTTTTTATGTTGAAGCTTCTTGAAGCTTTGACAAAGTCCACCATTCTTATCTCATCCTTAACCCTAACCATTCCAACTAACCTTAGTTTAATCTCTACACTTGACCATGGTTAGTATATGATAAGTATTTATATTAGTTTCATTTTTAAATAAGAAACTTATCATAATCTTTCTTCTTCTTCATCTTCTTCTTCAAGAAACCTTGATGCCATCAATGGCAACTTGAGTTCTAAAGTGAGAAATCCAATTCTAAAGTGAACCCACCTCCTATTTCTTCACCCTCTACCTCTTGCCAAGTTGTTTTGGGTGTTTTCTTCACAAGTTTCACAAATTTGTGAATTCGGAGCTTGAACTTGTGATGCCTCGACGTAGATCATCTTCGGCACGAAGCCGACGACCTAGTCCGCTCGTTTTTCCGATGAAGCCGACGATTGAGTCTAGGATTCGAGATGGACAGCAAGAGGACGCCTACGTGGAGCTAAGGAAGTGGAGAACCGGATCTACAAAGGTTGTAGCCTCTCTCCTTTAGTTAAGTTGTTAACTAGTTTAGTTTTTCGCCTAAATTTCTAGTTAACGATCCGTATTAGGGTTTCTCGGCACCCGTAAAATTTGAAATTGGCATGGTTGATGCCTTGTGAGACCTCTTGAGAGTGCCTAGGAACCCTACAGTGGTATCAGAGCCTAGCTAGAGCCTTAGGCGATGTGTAGACGGAGATAGAAGTCCGATCGAACCGAAACCCTAAAACAAAACATGCTCTCTGTACATTTTTGAAAATCTGGGAATTTTGTGAATTAAAAATATGCAGAAAAATCAGCAGGAATTTCTAAGAGTTACTGTGAAATTCGACAACTCAATTCCATCAACCCACCGCGGAACCGCGGCAGAAGCATGGCTTCTGCGGCGGTTCCGCGGCCGTATGGTCACAATGCCCTATAATTTTTGCACAGTAATTCCTCTTTTCTGATGCTGGATTTTCTGGGAATTTTTAAACATCACTCAAGAGTTGAGTTTTCTGGGTTGTATTAGGGACTCGGTATTTCGATCGGATTATCAAACTTTGTCTATGTGTTTTCCGGATATTTTTGAATATGTTAAAAAGTTCGACCGGATATAAATACCTACTTTTTCCCCTGTCGGGAAATTTCCAAATGTTGGATCTTTCCGTGGTTTAAAGACGTTCTGAGTAGTGCAAGTAACGCGATGGTCCCTTTAGAAGACAACAAACCTTAACTCGATTATGTGACCGTCTTGAACTACCCTTTGAACCTTCGGGTTTGGGGCAGTACGGCGTGCCACATGTAAGGCGTTGGCTTGACCCTTCTACGGCTGGACCGTTGGTACTGAGGCATGAAGTGAATGTCCTTGAACCTATTTCATGTGTTGGACGGTTTCGGGAAAACTTGGGTGTTCGAATGTTCGATCGGAAAGTTTAATATTTTCTATTTATCCGGAATGGGATACAATAATTGGAATTCACAAACAGTTATGAGATAACTGGATGAATGTTATAAATCTAGCGGTTTAGTCTCACTTGATATTGAAAAGAGTTTTCGATAATGGGACTAAAAGCGGGGTTTATAATTTGTTAGGCATGTGATGTCTAAGTATTTCATTTGATTAGGCATGCGATGTCTAAAGAGGTTGCGGATTCCAACTGTTGTAGTTTTACACTTTCTTTTCTGTGACCGTAAGTGTAATATGTGATATCGCCGGTTTCGTTGCTATATGTCAACGACAATTGGGATACGCATGTTTACTTACGTTGATGACATGTGATGTTATGTGTTGCTGGATATGTTATATTGGATCGTCGTGTTTGAATAGCCGGGGGTTTTTATGTGAGATGAGTGTTTTTCATTTTCATTCATGTAAAAACTTGTATGTAATATTCTTTTATTGGGACACTTCCAGGTTGCGGAAGTTGTCACCCTTTGTATATTATTTTCTTTTCTGCACTAGGAAAGACCCAAGGAGGGGAGCACAAGTAACCGGGTTCTAGGGTCCAGTGGGAGACCATCTCGAAGAGTCGAGTCCGGGTCTCCTAACCCTAGAATTGGTAGGGTTACTTGCCGCTCTCGTAGGGGTCTAGGGGTGTGGGATTGTCTATTCATCACGACCGTAGAATCCGTGTTTTATACTGGCTCGTATTGAAAACACGGACGTCCTAGTATATCCAATGTTTCATATGTTTCTTCTGCTGCGATATCTGTGATGTGATCATGTGATGTTCTGTGATTGATACAGTATATAGTATATATGATATATTATATAGACGTTACTTATGTTTTGCACCCGCACTAGCCCTGCCCTACTCTGTCGTTAGTTACCTAACCTAACGGTGCACGAGGGGACATCGAGGCAAATGCGGATGGCATAAGTGTACGTCGTATTTATCTGTGATGTTTAGGTACTTAAATGATGGGACTTCATTAATGTGATTAATGAAATAAAAGAAACCAAATGATGTTGTAGAATCAGATTTTAAACAAAAAAAGGTAGCTACAGTTCTTGCTTTGCACAGCGGTATATGTGATATATCCTGCACCTTATTCGATGAGGAAAGGACCGAGATCCCTTCACCGGGAGTGACTCCTTTAGCAATAACTGGCAGATGCTACACACTCGGTTTGACTTTTGATTGCTTCTATAGTTTCTGCTTTGCACAGCGGTATATGTGATATATCCCGCACCTCATTCGACGAGGAAATGGCCGACGATCCCTTCACCGGGAGTGACCCCTTTAGCAATACTGGAAAAGCCTCAAAATCACTCCATTTCAAAACTTCATTTGATTCTACAACGATATCAAGTTCATTACGCAATAGGTTTTCAGAAAAAACCTGACGTAGCCCTCCGTCATTTCAGATAAATCCTACTTATTATTCGTGCTACGTTTGTTGACCTCCGTCAAGGCGTAGTGTGCGGTAGCTAACTAGTATTTATCTGCTTATGCATGTGATGCAGATTGGATTAGGGTAGTCGTACGACCTTGTTGACCTCCGTCAAGGGTCGTGCGGGTGGGTTTGATTCAATCAAGAAATGACGGGTTGAACTTGACTTGCACCCTGTGGTTTGTTGACCTCCGTCAAGGTCATAGGATGCTTGGGGTAGAATATTATCGGGAATTTCAAGTGTTGAAATTTGCAATGAGATTGCATACCTTCTATGAGATAGTTGGATCCCGATACCCACTGCGAGTAAGAGTTACTCCTGGAGAGTTTTGCACATTGCAATTAGCCGATCAAGTAGGTGACTAGAAAGGTGTTAACGAGATTACGCCTCTGGGAAAACGAGGTTTATATTAATTAGGTTCGTGCGAAAACACGGGGGACCTCCCTCAAAGTACCGACACTGGCCTGACTGAAAGATTGGCGAACTTGTAGTGTGTAATTAATCCCGGCTAGTCTTTCCTTTTAGGGTTTGAAGGAAGATTTGATAAAAACCAGTGGGAGCCATCCTGATTAGATAAGATAATAACCAATCTGATCTTGCACGAGCATACGCTAAAGTGTTTTCTTCTCTCTCTCTTCAGGTAGCGACCATTTCATGCCCTAATGAAGATAATAATATGGATGTATTGACCGAACCCGCATGTTATACTATGCTGGGGAACGTTGGTTCCGTTCTTTCTTATAAGAGTTATAGGAATGAACAGGATATAGGGGAATACCAGGATTCCCATGCCACCCGAATGAAGAAAGTACATGTTGATGCATTTTCTTCTGGTGTGTTCGTTACAGAGAACTGTTTCTCCATTTGCTCTACGTCCTGGGTATTAGATACCGGGTCAGGATCCCATATATGTAATCAGTTACATGGGCTAAGGAAAGGTAAAGAACTTGGAGAAGGTGATAAAGACATTAGAGTTGTAAATGGTGCAATTGTTGCAGCTAAGACTGTCGGGGAATATCACATAGTATTACCGACTGGTAATACATTGGCTCTGAACGAATGCTATTACATGTCGAACCTGATATGCAACATTATATCGGTTTCTTTATTGAGTAAAGAGGGATATAATTTTGTATTACAGGACAATGTTATGAACATTTTCCGTAACCAAAAGTTGGTTGGATCAGGCACGTTGTGCAATGGCATTTATGTTCTAAATCAATCAACAGTTCTGAGCATAACAAACACACACAAGAGGAAGAGTTCAGAACTGAACGAATCCTTCTTGTGGCATTGTAGACTGGGTCACATCAATGCGACACGACTGGCTAAGTTGCATAAGGATGGATATTTAAATCCATTTGAATTTTCATCTTATGACACTTGCCAATCTTGTCTCAAAGGCAAGATGACCAAAACTCTGTTTACGGGACACGGAGAAAGAGTTACCGAACTCTTGGGACTTATACATAGTGATGTATGCGGTCCCATGTCTACACATGCCAGGAATGGTTCTTCGTACTTCATTACATTCACTGACGATCTCTCTAGGTTCGGGTATGTGTTCCTGATGAAACACAAATCAGAAGCTTTTGAGAAATTTAGAGAATATAAACAAGAAGTTGAGAACCAAACCGGAAAAAGTATTAAAATCCTACGATCTGATCGAGGAGGAGAATACTTGAGCATTGAATTCCTGGACTTCCTAAAAGAGAATGGGATTCTCTCTCAGCTAACTCCTCCATATACACCACAGCACAACGGTGTATCGGAGCGGAGAAACCGCACCCTATTAGATATGGTGCGCTCTATGATGAGTGTAGCTGAGTTACCTGTTTCCTTCTGGGGATATGCACTGGAAACAGCAGCATACCTACTGAACAGGGTTCCCACCAAATCCGTGCCTACCACACCATATGAGATATGGGAAGGGAAGAGACCATATCTTAATTTTATAAAGATATGGGGTTGCCCGGCCTATGTCAAAAGACAAAAACCGGACAAACTCGAGGCAAGATCTATTTTGTGTAAATTTGTTGGATATCCCAAACATTCGCGAGGGTATATCTTCTACCACAGTGAGGAACAAAGAGTATTTGTTGCTCAACATGCCACCTTTTTAGAAAAGGAATTTCTTGCAAAAGAAATTAGTGGCTCTGAGGTAGAACTGGAAGAGGTTCCAGCTGAACAAAACACAACAGAAGATTTAGTGGAACCAGAGCATTCAGTAGCTCCCGACGAACCTCAGCCTCTCCGCCGATCTAGTAGGGTTCCTCGCCCACCTGAGAGATACTACGGTTTTCTCATGGATGGTGGGAGCGAGGATTGCATCATGGAGGATGATGACCCAACTAGCTTCGAGCAGGCCATCACGAGTAGGGACTCAGTGAAATGGCTAGATGCTATGCGGTCCGATATGGAATCCATGTACACCAACAAAGTATGGACTTTGGAAGTTGCTCCTGAAGGGGTAAAACCCATTGGGAGCAAGTGGATCTTCAAGAAGAACTTGGTGTAGATGGGAAAGTGGAGACTTTCATAGCTAGACTTGTAGCAAAGGGTTTTCGTCAAAGACCAGGTGTGGACTATGACGAAACCTTTTCTCCAGTGGCTATGCTTAAATCCATCCGGATCATGCTTGCCATCGCTGCATATCATGATTACGAAATCTGGCAAATGGATGTTAAGACCGCCTTTCTAAATGGTGATTTAGAAGAGTGCGTGTACATGACTCAGCCAGAGGGCTTCGTAGACAGTGGGAGCAGCGGGAAGGTGTGTAAGCTGCTTAAATCTATTTATGGATTAAAGCAAGCATCGCGGAGTTGGAACATCTGCTTTGATGTCGTTATCAAAGAGTTTGATTTCGTCAAAAATCCAGATGAACCTTGTATTTACAAGAAGGTGGCAGAGAGTAAGGTTGTCTTCCTCGTATTGTACGTGGACGACATACTCTTGATAGGAAATGATATTCCTATGCTGCAATCGGTCAAGCTCTTCTTATCACAAAGATTCTCAATGAAAGATCTTGGTGATGCCTCCTGCATATTAGGAATTAGGATCTATAGAGATAGATCCAAACGGATACTGGGATTGTCCCAATCCAGGTACATTGACACCATACTAAAGAGGTTTAGTATGGAAGAATCCAAGCATGGGAATTTGCCCACGATCTCTGGAGTCACTCTCTCCAAAGAGATGTCTCCCAAGACTGATTTGGAGAGAGCTCACATGCAAGGGATACCCTATGCTTCGGCAGTAGGCTCTATCATGTACGCGATGCTATGTACCAGACCCGATGTAGCATACTCACTAAGTGTAGTGAGCAGGTATCAAGCTGATCCTGGAGAGAATCACTGGACAGCTGTGAAGAGCATTCTCAAGTACTTGCGAAGGACTAAAGAGATGCTCTTGGTGTATGGTAACGGAGAACTCCAAGTGGAGTCCTTTACCGATTCGAGCTTCCAGAGTGATAAGGACGACTCTAAGTCGCAGTCGGGCTTTGTCTTTACCCTTTACGGAGGGGCGGTTAACTGGAAGAGTTCCAAGCAGGAAACCGTGGCAGACTCGACGATGGAGGCTGAATACATCGCTGCCAACGATGCTGCTAAAGAAGCTGTCTAGATCAAGAAGTTCATTACTGAACTTGGAGTGGTTCCATCCATTGAGCGTCCAATACCTCTGTATTGCGATCACAATGGAGCGGTGGCTTTGGCCAAGGAACCCAGGTCCCATCAGCGATCCAGGCATATTCTGAGGCGGTATCACCTGATCCGGGAGATAGTTGATCGCCGGGAGATCGAGGTCAGGAGGGTTGACACGAAGAACAACACAGCGGATCCACTCACGAAGGCCATTCCCCAGATACAGTTTGAGAGACTCTTCGGGATGCTCGGTATGCGATACTACAGCAGCTGGCCCTAGTGCAAGTGGGAGATTGTTAGTTGTATGTATGCCCTAGAGGCCAGTATTGTACGAATGATGTATATTATATTGGATGCTTGGACATATATAGAGATGACTTTCTTGCTCGATATGATAGTATGCTATCTGGTTACTCTTTATCTTAACATGTACACTTGTCTCTTTAAACTGTCTTATAGTTACATGTTGGTAAAGCCCTTAGGATGTGTACTTGACTACCTGGACTATGATGCAGATCATATTAGTGGGGACATGGTAGTCCATAAGTACATCCTTCAAGGTCCCTAGTCATAGGTGTATCGAGACGGGGCATCGATATACCAGTGTAGACTAGCGTATACGCTTCTCGACCCATGAGATGGGCGATGGATGATCCCATATCCATTGGTGTTTGACATCAGAGATGGTGTGCGGGTGCTCAGTGGAGACTGAGTACACTGGACGGACTCGCCGAGAACTCGCAGATGGTATTATACCTCACGTCAGATGGCAGTTCTCAGGTGACACTTGTGCAGGTTAGTCTGTAGACCCGAGATCGTCATAGAGTCTTGTGTGATTCCCACTGTGCTTTGATCTCCACCTTACCACGTCCATGAGGGCGTGCAAAACGGTTGTCTTTGGGTACAGTCCCGAGTCACATGGAGGCAATGAGCGATAGGAGGGTTTTCGTCTCTTCCGGTATTGGGGGTTGATGTTGCGCTGTGCTCGATTGGCCGTAACAGGGAAGTCCCTGGCCAGGGCTGATCAGAGATTTGCTGGTAAGTGTTACCAGTAGTTTCTCGACCCGTTATGAGCCTCACATCGGCACGACTTATCGGTTATTGGGGTCTGACGTTTACCACCCCTAGACTTGATATGCGACATATCAGACGAACAGACCGGACTGTACGGTAAGTGTTACTGGTTGGATTCACAGGAGTGTGAGCGGGCTAGCTCGTCGATCTTCTGATCGCTCAATACCCGGATGGCCGTTACGTTTAGCAGACCGCTTGCGGCTTGTGGGTGCTTGATATGATCATCATCTGCTACCGGCGTATTGACGAGTCTTTAGAGTCCTACACAGAGGTTTCCTGGCTCAAGCGAAACGAAATAGGAGCGCATATGAGATATGTGCGGGAGCGAGAATAATACGTGTATGTGATACCGTATTTCATTCTCGCGATGAATATATCGATTGGTTATATATGATATAACCTAGATATCGAATCAAGGATTGATTCGATAAGCCGATACATAGGATACTAGTCGGTTATATGCGATATGACCGGATCGTTAAATCAAGTGTTGATTTAATGATTTAATGTATAATTATATATTTGATATATTGATTTGCATTAACTAGTATTAGTTCATTTTAAAAGGATTTTCTCACTTGATGCACATTGTATATGTGATATATTTTTTTGTGCACTTGTTTGTATCATGTTTGATGATACTTGCTCACTTGGGTTTGTGTAAAGATTAAACCATGGTTATATGAATGGTTAGGGTTTTGATTATTTACTTAGTTATTTATTTATTTATTCATTTTGGATATTATTTTGAATGGTGGCTTATTTTGATTTTATGTTGAAGCTTCTTGAAGCTTTGACAAAGTCCAACATTCTTATCTCATCCTTAACCCTAACCATTCCAACTAACCTTAGTTTAATCTCTACACTTGACCATGGTTAGTATATGATAAGTATTCATATTAGTTTCATTTTTAAATAAGAAACTTATCATAATCTTTCTTCTTCTTCATCTTCTTCTTCAAGAAACCTTGATGCCATCAATGGCAACTTGAGTTCTAAAGTGAGAAATCCAATTCTAAAGTGAACCCACCTCCTATTTCTTCACCCTCTACCTCTTGCCAAGTTGTTTTGGGTGTTTTCTTCACAAGTTTCACAAATTTGTGAAGTCGGATCTTGAACTTGTGATGCCTCGACGTAGATCATCTTCGGCACGAAGCCGACGACCTAGTCCGCTCGTTTTTCCGATGAAGCCGACGATTGAGTCTAGGATTCGAGATGGACAGCGAGAGGACGCCTACGTGGAGCTAAAGAAGTGGAGAACCGGATCTACAAAGGTTGTAGCCTCTCTCCTTTAGTTAAGTTGTTAACTAGTTTAGTTTTTCGCCAAAATTTCTAGTTAACGATCCGTATTAGGGTTTCTCGGCACCCGTAAAATTTGAAATTGGCATGGTTGATGCCTTGTGAGACCTCTTGAGAGTGCCTAGGAACCCTACATTTTTGTCATCAACCAGGCATGGATAATGATGAAACCTTTTCAAGTGGCTATGCTTAAGTCCATCCAGATCCTACTTGCCACGGCTACATACCATGACTACGATATCTGGCGGTTGGGTGCCATGACTGCTTTTCTAAATGATGTTTTGGAAGAGAGCGTCTATAAGTACACAGCCAGAGGGCTTCGTAGACAGTGGGAGCAGCGGAAACGTGTGCAAGATGCTTTATAGGATAAAGCAGGCATCGCGGAGTTGGAACATCTGTTTTGATGATTTAGTCAAAGAGTTTGACATCTTCAAAATGGTAGATGAACCTTGTATAAACAAAAAGGTAGTAGGGATTATGGTGACGATCCTCGTAGAGTACGTGGATGACATACTCTTGATAGGGAAGGAGTTTCCTATGCTACGCTCAGTCAATCTCCGCTTATCACAAGGATTCTCCACATAGGATCAAAGTGATACCTCCTAAATCCTGAGTTTTCATCTATGAGATAGATGTAATTGGATGTTAGGATACTCACTAGATATAGTGAGATGGTATCAATCGATCCTGGGGAGAATCACTGGAAGGGTTCCAGGGTGATAAGGACGACTGAAAGTCAGTCACAGGCATTGTCTTTACCCTCAGTAAAGGGACGGTATGTTAGAAGAGTTCCAAGCTAGATACCGTGGCATACTAGACGATAAAGGCTCGATACATCGCTACTTAAGATGCTACCAAAGAGGCAGTCTGGATGTATATTTGTTCATGAGATGAACTTAGTTCCTCCCATTGTGTGATAATGGAGTTGTGGCTTATGCCAAGGAACGTCCGTCCCATCAGTGATCCAGACATATTCTAAGGCAGTATCACCTGATCAGGAGATAGTTGATCTCCAGGGTGATCCAGGTTAGGAGAGTAGACTCAGAGAACAGCACGGCGGATCCACTCACAAAGGCATTTTCCCAGAGAGAGACTTTTATGGGATGGTTGAGTATGAGATACTACAACCACTGCTATCAGATGGCCCTAGTGCAAGTGGGAGATTGTTAGTTATATGTATGCCCTAGAGGCCATTACTGTACATTGGATGTATATTGTAGTGGATGCTTGGACATATATAGGGAGGACTTTCTCGCTCGACATGATAGTATGTTATCTGGTTACTCTTTACCTTAACGTGTACACTGATTGTCTCTCTGTTACATGTTGGTAAAGCCCTTAGGATGTGTACTTGACTACCTGGACTGTGATGCGGATCATACTAGTGGGGACATGGTAGTCTATAAGTACATTCTTCAAAGTCCCTAGTCGTGGGTGTATCGAGACGGGGCATCGATATACCAGTGTAGACTAGCGTATACCTTCTCGACCCATACAGATGGGCGATGGATGATCCCATATCCATTGGTGTTTGACATCAGAGATGATATGCGGGTGCTCAGTGAAGACTGGGTACACTGGACGGACTCGCCGAGAACTCCCAGATGGTATTATACCTTACGTCAGATGGCAGTTCTCTGGTGACACTGGTACAGAGTAGTCTGTTGACCCGAGATCGTCATAGAGTCTTGTGTGGTTCCCACTGTGCTTTGATTTCCACCTTACCACGTCCAAGAGGGCGTGCAAAACGGTGGTTTTTGGGTACAGTCCCGAGTCACATGGAGGCAATGAGCGATAGGAGGGGATTCGTCTCTCCCGGTATAGGGAGTTGATGTTGCGCTGTGTTCGATTGGCTATAACCGGAAATCCCTGGCCAGGGTTGCTGAGATTTACTGGTAAGTGTTACCAGTAGTTTCTCGAATTGTTATAGACCTCATATCGACACGACTTATCGAGCTATTAGGGTCTGACGTTTACCACCCCTAGGCGAGATATGCGACATATCAGACGATCAGACCGGACTGTACGGTAAGTGTTACTGGTTGGATTCACAGGAGTGTGAGCGGGCTTGCTCGTCGATCTTCTGATCGCTCAATACCCGGGTGGCCGTTACGTTTAGCAGACCGCTTGCGGCTTGTGGGTGTTTGATATGATCATCACCTGCTGCCGGCGTATTGACGAGTCTTTAGAGTCCTACACAGAGGTTTCCTGGCTCAAGCGAAACGAAATAGGAGCGCATATGAGATATGTGCAGGACCGAGAATAATGCGTGTATGTGATACCGTATTTCATTCTCGCGATGAATGTGTCGAATGGTTGTATGCGATATAACCTAATTATCGAATCAAGGATTGATTCGATAAGCCGATACATTGGATATTAGTCGGTTATATGCGATATGACCGGATCATTAAATCAAGTGTTGAATTAATGATTTAATGCATAATTATATATATTTGATATATTACTTTGCATTAACTAGTATCGGTTCACTTAAGATGGATTTTCTCACTCGCATGTGCACATCGTATATGTGATATATTTTTTGTGCACTTGATTGTATCATGTTTGATGATACATGATAGCTAGGGTTTGTGTAAAGACTTATACCATTGTTATGTTAATGGTTAGGGTTTTGGTTTTATTCATTTATTTATTTATCTATTCATTTTTGAGAAATAGATATAAGAAAAACAAAAATGGTTTCTTTCATTCTTTCATGAAGCTTGTTGAAGCTTCATGAAGTTTTGACCAAAGCAACCATTCTTGTCTTCTTCTCTAACCCTAACCATTCAACCTAACTCAAGTTAACTCTCTACACTTGACCTTGGTTAAGATATGATAAGTGTGGATTTTATTTTGTTTTGAAAAATACTTATCATAATATTCTTTCTTCTTCTTCTTCATCTTCTTCAATGAAGAAAGCTTGACTTCATCAATGGTGATTGATGAAAAAGAGTGAGAAATCCAAATCTAAAGTGAACCCACCTCCTATTTCTTCATCCTCTACCTCTTGCCAAGTAGTATAGGGTGTTTTCTTCACAAGTTTCATGACTTGGTGAAGTGGGAGCTTGATCTAGCGATGTCTCGACGTAGATCATCTTCGGCATCGTAGTCGATGACCTAGCCCGCCCATTTCTCCGATGAAGCCGACGCTAGAGCCCGGGATTTGATTTGGACAGCGAGGATACTTCATCGCGGAGCTATGGAGGTGGAGCACCGGATCTACAAAGGTTGTATTTCCGTTCTTTTAGTTAAGTAGTTAACTAGTTGCTTTTATCGCCTAAAATTCTAGTTAACGATCTAGTCTAGGGTTTCTCGGCACTTGTAAAATTTGAAATTGGCATGGTTGATGCCTTGTGAGACCTCATTAGCGTGCCTAGGAACCCTACAGGACCTTCTTCTTCTACATCCAGAGCGAAAGAAAAGGGTGAAAAGAATTAGACCTCTACAAAGCCGATATACAGTGTCAATAAAGTAGTAGGAAAGGGAAGAGCAAAAGTTTCGGGACTTGGTGTAGCTAAGGAGGGATGTTCCTATTGTTATAGGAACGAGCATTGGCAGAAGGATTGCAGGGCTTTGGAAGCCAGTAGGCAGGATACGAAGCATGTTGTGGCTTCGGCATCCAGTGTGTTAGTAATTGAGAACTGTTTGTCAATTAACTCTACTTCCTGGGTACTAGATACCGGAGCAGGATCTCATATCTGTAATTCATTACATGCTTTGAGAAACCGTAAAATTATAAGGGTAGGTGATTTGTCTCTCAGAGTTGCAAACGGAATGAGCATGGACGCTGAATCCGTAGGAGAATATCGCCTAGGTTTGACAAGTGGGCAGATATTGATTCTACATAACTGTCTGTATGTACCTAGTTTGACTTGTAATATCATATCAGTGTCCTCAGTTTCGAAAAAGGGATATGACTTTACATTCGTAAGCGATGTAGTTCACATCTACCTAAATCAAGTTCTGATTGGGTCCGTTACATTAGATGACGGTATATACGTATTGAATCAAGCTCAGGTTTTCAATGTCCAGAACACACTTAAAAGAAAGTCTCCAGAAATAAATCAGGCTTTCTTATGGCATTGTAGACTAGGTCACATCAATGAAACACGATTAACGAAGTTACATAGAGAAGGATATTTGAATCCGTTCGAATAGCAATCTTATGCCACTTGTGAATCTTGTCTAATGGGAAAGATGACAAAGACTCCGTTTACTGGACACGGAGTAAAAGCGAGCGAGCTCTTAGGACTCGTACACAGTGACGTGTGCGGTCCAATGTCTACACATGTGCGAGGTGGTTATTCCTACTTCATTACTTTTACGGATGATTTCTCTAGGTATGGACATATCTTCTTGATGAAGCATAAATCTGAGGCCTTTGAGAAATTCCAGGAATACAAGAATGAAGTGGAAAACCAAACAGGCAAAAGTATCAAGACACTAAGATCTGATCGAGGTGGTGAATACTTAAGTGCCGAGTTCCTGGGTTACTTAAAAGAGAATGGAATTCTCTCTCAGCTTGCTCCTCCATACACACCATAACACAACGGTGTATCGGAGAGGAGGAATTGAACCCTATTGGATATGGTTCGTTCCATGATGAGTAAGGCTGAGTTACTGCGATCTTTCTGGGGTTATGCACTAGAATAAGCTACATATCTTTTGAACAAGGTTCCAACCAAGACTGTGCCTACCACACCATATCAGATGTGGAGTGGGAAGAAACCCTATCTTCAGTACCTGAAGACATGGGGATGTCCAGCTTTTGTAAAAAAGCAGCATCCGGACAAGCTCGAGGCATGCTCAGTAGAGTGTAAGTTTGTGGGATATCCAAAGAACTCCATAGGATATTGCTTCTATTACGCAGAGGAACAAAAGGTTTTTGTTTCTCGTCATGCCCGCTTCTTAGAAACTGAATTTTTAGAAAATCAAAAGAGTGGGAGCGCAGTAGAACTGGAAGAAATTCCAGAACCACAAGCTGTTACTGAAAGTATGGTTGAAACAGAGGTTTCAGAAGAAAGGGACATACCAGTGCATATCCGCAGAAGTAGTAGGCAGTCTCATCCGCCCGAGAGATACTACGGTTTTGTCATAGACGGGGATCGAGAAGATTGCATCATTGATAATGATGACCCTACTAGCTTCCAGCAAGCCATTCAGAGCGGCAACTCGGTAAAATGGCTGGATGCAATGCGGACCGAAATGGAGTCCATGTACACTAACAAAGTATAGACTTTGGACATTGCTCCAGGTGGGGTAAAACCCGTAGGATGCAAATGGATCTTCAGAAAGAAGATTGGTGTAGATGGACAGGTTGAAACCTATAAGGCTAGACTTGTTGCAAAGGGTTTTCGTCAAAGACCTGGTTTGGACTATGACGAAACATTTTCTCCAGTGGCTATGCTCAAATCCATTCGGATCCTTCTTGCTATTGCTGCCTTCCACGATTATGAGATCTGGCAGATGGACATAAAGACGGCCTTTCTAAATGGTAATTTGGAAGAGTGCGTCTATATGGATCAGCCAGAGGGATTCATTCAGAGTGGGAGCAGCGGTAAAGTATGCAAGCTGCTTAAGTCCATTTATGGACTAAAGCAGGCATCGCGGAATTAGAACATCTGTTTTGATGATACTATCAAAGAATTCGATTTTATCAAAAATCCAGATGAACCATGCATATACAGTAAGATTGTAGGGAGAGTTGTAGTATTTCTCGTCTTGTACGTGGATGACATTCTCCTAATAGGAAATGATATTCCTATGCTACAGTCAGTCAAAAGATTCTTGTCGCAGAAGTTCTCCATGAAAGACCTGGGTGATGCCACCTATATTCTGGGGATCCAAATCTATCGTGATAGATCAAATAGGATGTTGGGACTTTCGCAGTCCAGGTACATAGACACCATATTGAAAAGATTCAGTATGGATGATTCTAAGCGTAGTAACCTACCGGCTTGCAACGGAATCACCCTCTCCAAAGAGATGTCTCCCAAGACTGATTTGGAAAGGGATCGCATGTCGATTATACCCTACGCTTCTGCGGTAGGCTCTATAATGTATGCGATGTTATGTACCAGACCAGATGTAGCATACGCATTGAGCGTTATAAGCCGGTATCAGGCAAACCCAGGGGAGAAGCACTGGATAGCAGTAAAGAACATTCTCAAGTACCTGAGGAGGACTAAGGAGATGTTCTTGGTGTATGGCAGAAAAGACCTCCAGATCGAGGCCTTTGCCGACTCTAGCTTCCAGAGTGACAAGGATGACTCCAAGTCCATGTCAGGTCATGTCTTTACCCTCAATGGAGGGGCGGTCTGTTGGAAGAGTTCTAAGCAGGAGACCGTTGCTGACTCAACGATGGAAGCGGAGTATATAGCTGCTTACGATACCACAAAAGAAGGTGTCTGGATGAAGAAGTTCCTTACAGAACTTCAGGTGGTTCCTACCAGTATTGGTCCAATACTTCTGTATTGCGACAACAACGGTGCTATAGCTTTAGCGAAGGAACCCAGGTCCCATCAGAAGTCCAGACACATCTTAAGGCGGTATCACCTGATCAGGGAGATCGTCGATCGCCGGGAGATCGAGGTAAAGAGAGTAGATACAGAGAATAACACTGCTGATCCATTCACAAAGGCCATTCCTCAGACGCAGTTCGAGAGGCTATTCGAGATGATAGGTCTGCGATATGCCAGTACATGGCCCTAGTGCAAGTGGGAGATTGTTAGTGTTTATGCCCTAGAAGGCCATTACTATATCATACTAGTTTGTATATTACTTAATGGAAGCTTGGGATATTCACAGTTGTATTGACAGTCTTGCTAAAAATGGTAGTATGCTACTTGGTTTGTGTCTACTTTAATATGTGCATATGTTTCTTGTAACGTATCGCTTATACATATTAGTAAAGCCCTTAGGATCTTTGCTTGATTACCAGCGTTGTGATGGCAGTCACACTAGTGAGGGCTGGGTAGTCTATAAGCAACATCCTATACAGGTCCCTAGTCATAAGATTATCGAGACAGGGCATCGATACTCCGGAGTAGACTAGCGTGTCGCTTCTCATCCCAGTTGGGGAGATGGTCTGTCCCACAGCTATAAGTACGTCGTACTGGAGATAGTATACAGGTGCTTGTTAGGTTACGGGTACACCGGACAGGACTCGCGGGGAACTGTTGGATGGTATTATACCCGTCGTCAGTTAACAGTTCTCAGGTGACATGAGTACAGCATAGTCCGCAGAATTGACACTGCTACTTCGTCTCGAGTGTGTCCCACTATTCTTAGATTGCTACCCTACCACGGATCAAAAGAGTCGTGCAAACAGGTAGCAGTTGGGTGCAGTCCCGAGCACTTGGAGGCAGTGGCGGTTAGACAGGATTCGTCTCTCCCGGTATTGGGAGTTGATATCGCGCTGTGTCAGAGAGCCATTACGCAAAGTCCCTGGCCAGGGCAAGCGAGATTTACTGGTAGGTTTTCCAGTAGTTTCTCAAGGTGTAATGGGCTACGCTCCGACACGACTTATACCGCTTTTAGGGGACTGATGCTTGCCACCCCCTAGGCCCGATATGCGATAGTCCTAGACGAACAGACCGGACTGTACGGAGATTGTCACAGCAGGCTCAGTAGGAGTTCGGATGGGTTTCCTCATCGGCCTTCTTATCGACATCAACCTGGGGAACGTTACGTACAGCTAGTGCCGCTTGCAGTCTGTGGTTAAACCCACTGCCAGCGTAGTGTCGAGTCTTTAGAGTCCCACACAGAGAGTTTCCCTGCTTCAGGCAAAACGATATAGAGGTCGTATGGTTTTACGACAGGGTTCGGACGCATACGTGTTTTTACGCACGTACGATGTTCGGACAGTTTTTACTGGTCGGCTTTGGTTTAAGCCAGATTCTAGTATCGGATTATTGGATTTATACATTCTAAAGTTTTTTCGTGTTTTCACGGATAGGAGGGGCGTTCTCGTAATTTGTCGGGAAGCTTCTAGAAGTATGGTGACTTGGGGGTTAAGGTGGCATTTGCATTAATTGGATAAATGAGTCATGGTGTGATTCATACATGGAGTTAATGAATCATTTATGATTTATATGACTCATGTGATGAATCACTTAGTGTATTAATGAAACATGATGATATATCATTATTTGTTATTCATTTAATTATATGATATGTTTCATATATACACAAATGATTCATTCATCCAAAAGAATGCTCATTCTCATCTTCTCTCTCCTCAAGCTCTCTCTCTTCAAACCCTAACCCTAACTTCTTATGTGTTGAGATCAAGGGTTAGCTAGACTAATACATCCATAATCCAACCCTATATCATCTAGGTTGCTTAGATTAGTACTTTGAGAAACCTAGTTACCTCAAGTTAGAGGTCAAGCTTGGAGTAGGAGCTCTCGGGTGGATCGTCTTTGACTCGAGGAGGTCGTTGAGGTGCCGACGTTCCAAGAAGCCTACAAGGAGTGGAGGACAGCGATGAAGACCCGAAGGACAAGTAACGTGAGGTATAACTTCGAATCCGAGTAGTTAAACCTCTCGTAGTTTTCTAGTAATGGTTTAGATACAATTCGTGCGCTCAAGTCCATGTTACGAAGCTTTGATAATTGTTTTTCATATATTCCGCCTCCCCGCAAGTTCGTGGGGTGCGTGATATGGACTTACAACTTGGTCATTCCAAGATGCTTAGGATGAGATTGTGAACAATATTTATGAAGGCTAACGTGAGTTTTAAGGTGATTGGTGGGGTGATTTGTGGTGGTAGAAGTGAAAGGTGGAGGTGGTGAAATGGGAGGTGGAAGAAGAAGATGAAAGGATTAGGAGAAAAAGAAATGCACATAGTTGAGCAAGCATAACTCTCTCTCACATCCATACCTCTTTGTCCCTCCCTCATTTCTTTTCTTCTCCTTTTTCTCTTCTTTTCTTTTCTTTTCTTTTATTCTCTTATCTTTTGAAAAAAAAATGCAAAACCATCATGAAACAAAAATGAAAAGTTAACATGCACTTAATATGTCATGCACACTAATCATGGTTAGCAAAAATAAACTAGGTTTAGTGCACAAATATGAAACACTAATTAAGTTTAATATTAAACTGGTATGTATATAATTATATACTAATTTAAGAAAAGTCATATTAAAATAAATGCTCACATAATTAATAATTCATTTTTAATTCCTAATTATTTTTCAAAAATATAGGTATATAATTATACCAAATTACGAAAACTTAAATCCATACCCGTATAGTATCAGTAAAATGCATTATTTTATTATTTAAAATTTAAAATGATATTCTCCATTTTCTGAAATGTTATATATTTGGGCTTTTCTATCGCATCCTCTTTAGACTCTTCTATGTTGAAAGTGATTCTTTGAACATAGTAAATTGGATTGTTAATGAAAAAGGTAATGTCCCTCGGTGAATAAAGCACAAGATCAATGAATGTCAGAGACTCCTCTTTACAAAGACAAATTTATGTCTCAGATTCTCCCCTCGTTCCTGTAATCTGGTGGCTCATTCTTTGGCAAAAAACACTGTAATTTCAAGCATTAGCGGGTGTTGGAAGCCTCCATCACTTCCAAATTATGTTGTAAATGCTACTATTTTGGATTCGAATAATATGAATGAAAGAACCTGAGCTACAACTCGCTTTTTTGCCAAAAGAATAAAGTGTGAGAAAGAAATAGAAAGTAAAATTAAAAAAAATAATAAATCATCTTCCCTCCTCCCACTATCTTTCACTTTCTAAATTTTTTGAGAAAGAGTGAAACAGGGTGATAATGCTCGATAACGGTAATTCTATAGATCATGACACATAGCAGATGACGTGTCCCAGAGCATGAAGGAAGGACCTACAGTGGCCGACCAGACCACTCCTATGCCCATCCTACCGACCAACGCTGGCTCACTTCCGAGCCCCTTGCACAACTGGCCTCCTCGGCCTACCAACTCGTCTCCGGGCTACCACAGAACCAAGATATCTCGGCTCCCCCGCTCGTCCGCGAGCTCTCCCGCTGAGGTCATCTTTCTCGATCTTATCGACCGACCAACGACACCGCTCACAGGCGCAACCGCCATCTCGCGAATCTCTCCATGCGCGAGATATCCGCCGGCCACATCCCACGTTCCACGCCATCACGATCCCCCATTAACGAGCCTATCTCACCATTAATAGGAGATCCCGCTCATCACGCGGGCGTGACGTCGGGAGCGTTGTTCTCCGCCGAAAGACGCAGACGAAGTCGCGGCGAGGCGTCTCGCCTGAATTTCGGGGCAGATGCTAATTGGTGCTATCCGTCCACCCCTCCGAAGATGCCAAGTTGATTTATGGCACCATATATCGAAGGTTTAAACGGATGCGGCCGATGTAGCAGACTTCGTCAGATTCCCCTTTGTTTGAGGGGTTTTTTTATTATGAGGACGCTCTTCCCTGCAGGCGCAAGCCCCTACAGTTAATTACGCTACCGCATCGCGATAACAACTTTCTCCTTCTCCAGATGTCACCTCGTATCGTGTGTGTTTGTTTTGTTTGTGGTTGCCCGTGGATTGTATATGGAGACTAATTTATGTTGTCTCCCGTAGGGCGTAGATTAGTCCAAATCCGTATTTTCTTAGATTTGGGTTTGGGGTTTGGGTTTAAGGATACGTTAGTCTTATTTGAGGCTAGTGTAGGGTGTTTTTTATCATCCCATTGAGATGGGAATACGCGCGCGCTTGTCAGGCGTACTACAGATTCCCCCTGCCTAAGATAAGCCGGGGTTTATTGATTGTGGGGATCCGAATCTCCGGCAGCCGCGGACTAAGCTGCCGTTAATTACCCTCCGCCTTTGGGGCGAGGGAACCTCCGATTGACGGGTTAAACTGGTCATGCGAACTCGATGTGCAGTGTAGGTGTGTTTTGTTTTGGAGGGGGGTTTAAATATATCGGGAGCCACGCAGAGTTTTTACGAGGGTCCCGCTACCCGGATAGCGGGCTGGGGGTCAAATGGGCTAGCAGCCCCCTTGCGGGGTGCGGGGTGCGGGGTGCGGGGCAGCGCCCCGTTAGAAATTTTTTTCTAACAGGGATAGTGTCGTGGAGTATGTGTGTATGTAAATATGTATACACATGTACAGATATACATGTATATATATAAAAAGGGGAAAAGACATCCAAAGGATGCGTGGGGACAGCACCTTGGGCGCTGTGCGCCTAGGTGCTGTGCGCTCAGGCGCTAGAGTGCCACGTGTCGGTACGTGGGCGCTCTGCGCTGGAGCGCAAGCACGCCACGTGTCGGCACGGGGGCGACTTGCGCTCGAGCGCTTGTGCTGGAGCATAAGCGCGCCACGTGTCGGCACGGGGGCGACTTGCGCTCGAGCGCAAGCGCGCCACGTGTCGGCACGGAGGCGACTTGCGCTCGAGCGCTTGCGCTGGTGCGCAAGCGCGCCACGTGTCGGCACGGGGGCGACTTGCACTCGAGCGCTTGCGCTGGAGCGCAAGCACGCCACGTGTCGGCACGTGGGCGCTCTGCGCTTGAGCGCCGGTGAGAAAAAGAGGCTTTTAGCCTAAAAAATTTCTCAGAAGAGAAATCAGAGAGGAGTTGGACTCCTGAGTGTGTGTGTGTTTTTTTTTGGTTTAGTGAACGATATTCTTCTTCCTCCTCCTCTGTTAGCTGGATCTTGAAGATCAAGAGATATGGGATTTCTAAAAATCTCTTCTTTTTGAGATCTAATGGAAGATCTGAGTTCCCCTTTATAGGTTTTGTGGTGAAAAACTAATTTGTTTTATAAAAAGAAGAGTAAAACTCTTGGTTTAATTCAAGAGAAAAAAGAAGGTTTTGGAACCTTGAAGAAGGAGAAAAGATCTCAGATCTGAAGAAAATTTTGAGAGAGAGAAAAAGTTGTTGAGATATTTCATTATCTTTGCCTTTATAGGCTGTACACTTTACACATAGCCCCTTGGGCTTCACAAAATGGCATTTTGCCCATCCCATGGCTCATGTGCCACTTCTTTTTGCACATAAGCTATGGGCTTTACAAAAATTTGGCTTTATGCCTATTTTTCTTACATTTATCCATAAAATAAAATAAAAGAAATACAACAAAATTGTTTATTACAAAATTTTTATTTTGGCGTGGGGGGAGGCCGGCCGCTTCATGTTCGGGCTCGACCCGGGCATGGGCCCACTGAATCTGGGCTTAGGCCCACTTAGCTTGGAATTGACTTGGATTTTGACTTGGTCAACCGGGGTGTAAATTTTTACCCCAACAAATTTCCCCCCATCAATAAATGCACACTACATATGTGGGTCGTGTGCATGAAATTGATGGATCTTCTTTCACGTGGAGGCGACCTGATTTGGTTCCCGCTTTTTGGGAAGCTGGCACTGCCCTTTTTAAGACATGGACGGTCGTTGCTTGACATGTCTCCGAGACGGAGTGTCCGTGATAGACGTTTTCCCTGGCCCGGAGTGATCTGGTTCCCGCTTTGTAGGAATCCTGCGCTGCCCTTTTTGCGACTTGGACGGTCGATGCTGCCCTTTTTGCGACTTGGATGGTCGATACTGCCCTTTTTGCGACTTGGACGGTCGGTTCTGCCCTTTTTGCGACGTGGACGGTCGGTGCTGCCATTTTAGCGACGTGGACGGTCGGTGCTGCCCTTTTTGCGACTTGGACGGTCGGTGCTGCCATTTTAGCGACGTGGAAGGTCGGTTCTGCCATTTTAGCGACGTGGACGGTCGGTGCTGCCATTTTAGCGGCATGGACGGTCGGTGCTGCCCTTTTTGTGACTTGGACGGTCGGTGCTGCCATTTTAGCGACTTGGACGGTCGGTACTGCTCTTTTTGCGACTTGGACGGTCGGTTCTGCCCTTTTTGCGACGTGGACGGTCGGTGCTGCCATTTTAGCGACTTGGACGGTCGATGCTGCCCTTTTTGCGACTTGGATGGTCGATGTTGCCATTTTAGCGACGTGGACGGTCGGTTCTTCTATTTTAGAGACGTGGACGGTCGGTGCTGCCCTTTTTGCGACTTGGACGGTCGGTGCTGCCATTTTAGCGACTTGGACGGTCGGTACTGCTCTTTTTGCGACTTGGACGGTCGGTTCTGCCCTTTTTGCGACGTGGACGGTCGGTGCTGCCATTTTAGTGACTTGGACGGTCGATGCTGCCCTTTTTGCGACTTGGATGGTCGATGCTTCCATTTTAGCGACGTGGACGGTCGGTTCTGCCATTTTAGCGACGTGGACGGTCGGTGCTACCCTTTTTGCGACTTGGACGGTCGGTGCTGCCATTTTAGCGACTTGGACGGTCGGTACTGCTCTTTTTGCGACTTGGACGGTCGGTTCTGCCCTTTTTGCGACGTGGACGGTCGGTGCTGCCATTTTAGCGACGTGGACGGTTGATGCTGCCCTTTTTGCGACTTGGACGGTCGATACTGCCATTTTAGCGACGTGGACGGTCGGTTCTGCCATTTCAGTGACGTGGACAGTCGGTTCTGCCCTTTTAGCGACTTGGACGGTCGGTGCTTGATTTGACTTGCTCTGCTTCTTGCAGTGTCAGGGGTAGACTTGACTTGCCCCGCCTCTTGCGGTGTCGAGATTGGATTCTGACTTGGTCCGCTTCATGCGGTGTCGGAGTGGAAGTTGACTTGTTGATTTTGATTTGGGTTGACATCAGCATCGCTATACTGAAATATGGTACCAGGAGCAAATCATCATCTGTCATTGAGAGGTTTTTGGATTTTGGTTTTTGTTTGGCATCTGCATTGCTGCACTGGAATAATGCCAGGAGCAACTCATCATTTGCCCCGGGAGCATTTGGGAATTGGTTTTTTTTTTGTTTTTTTTTTGGTTTTTTGGGGACTTTGAATGTGGTCTCACCGGTAGGACTTGGGAGAGGTTGGGATTGTTTTACGCCCGTAGATTGTATACGGTTTTGCAGGATGTATGATCCAGACCGTAGGGCCGGAAAAATTTCGGAACTTTGTCGGCGTCTGCATCGCTGCACGGGAATATGGTACCAGGAGCGACTCATCATTCGCCGTTGGGGTATGGGATTTAGAATTTGGTTGGCGTCTGCATCGCTACACTGGAGTATGGTGCCAGGAGCGACTCATCATTCGCCATTTGGGGATTGGGGAGCGATGGCTTAGGAGACAGGTTTAGATCCCTATCGCCTAAGGCTTTTCAATTTTATGGGCCGTGAGGGTCCCATAAAAGCATTTTCTCCCTACGAGTCGTAAGGATCCCGCAGGTGTATTTTCTCCTTAGGAGTCGTGAGGACTCCTAAGTGTGTTTTTCTTTTATGAGTCATAAGGATCCCACAAAGGTTTGTTCTCCTCATATATCGTGAGGACACATGAATGGGTCTTATCAATGGAGCATCATTCCCAAAGCGGAGACCAGCCACGTAACTGGTGATTACGGTGGGGCATGGGTATGATGAGAATTATTTGAGCCCGTGGATTGTATACGATGGTCAACTTGGGGACCCACCGTAGGGCCGGAGAACTTTGAGAAATTGGATTTTGGTTGGCGTCTGCATCGCTACACTGGAATATGGTATCAGGAGCGACTCATCATTCGCCGTTTGGGGACTTGGAATTTGGATCTTGTTTAGCATCAGCATTGCTGCACTGGAATAATGCCAGGAGCAACTCATCATTTGCCTTGGGAGGACTTGGGATTTGGGTTTTTGGTCGGCATCAGCACCGCTAACACTGAAGCGAAATGTCAGGAGCGACTCATCATTTGCCGTTGCCCGTTGGGGAACGATGGCTTAGGAGACAGGTTTGGGTCCCTATCACCTAAGGCTTTTCAATTTTATGGGCCGTGAGGGTCCCATAAAAGCATTTTCTCCCTACGAGTCGTAAGGATCCCGCAGGTGTATTTTCTCCTTAGGAATCATGAGGATTCTTAAGTGTGTTGCTCCTTTGTGAGTCGTAAGGATCTCACGCAGGGGTTTTCTCCTTATAAGGTCGAGAGGACTTTGCGAGTGTATTTCATCTCTTTTCACGAGTTTGCGCCCTTTCGGGTTTTCACAGACTCGCCGGTAGTCCTGCTGTTTTTACTCACGGGGCCCTTTCGGGTTTTCTTCCGTGCCCGTTTTGCTTGTGGACATACCGTTTATTTTTTTTCTTTTCTTCTTTTTTTTGCCGCTGGTGGGACTTTAAAAGTAGTCTCACCGGCAGGATTTGGGAGAGATAGGGGTCATTTACGCCCGTGGATTGTATACGGTTTTGCAGGATGTATGATCCAGACCGTAGGGCTAATGTGCTCAATTCGCCTGCGACTTGGAGCATTCACGTGTAGTATTTCTTGAGATATCGGCCATTGATGGGTGGCATGGGCCTTTCTCCCTCGGCACTTATCAGTTGGTAGGATCCTCCGTCGAACACTTTCTCAATGACGTATGGTCCTTCCCAGTTTGGCTCGAATTTTCCCTTGGCGTGTCGATTGGGGATGATCGGTCTTTTGAGGACCAACACCAATTCACCTTTCTTGAAAGCGCGGAGACGGGTTATCTTGTCATAGGCCCGTGACATTTGGGCTCGGTATAGCTCGAGATTTTGCTGCACCGCGAGCCTCTTTTCTTCGAGGGCATCGAGCTCTTCAAGTCAAAGGAGCACGTTTTCCTCCTCCGTCAACTCGTGCTGAACGGCCATTCTTAAGCTTGGAACTTCGACTTCGACGGGGAGGACCGCCTCCACTCCGAAGAGCAATGAGTATGGAGTGGACTGAGTTGGAGTACGGTGCGTGGTACGATATGCCCACAACGCCTCGTGAAGTTTGAGATTCCAGTCTCTCTTGTTGGCTGAAGCATTTTTCCTCAGGAGCTTGCATAGAGTCTTATTGAAGGCTTCGGCTAGCCCGTTGGCTCTTGGATTATAGATGGAGGAATATCTCCAGTCTATCTTGGGCTGAGTAGCGAACCTTGAGACATTGAAGCTCTTGAAAGAAGGCCCGTTGTCAGAAATGATTCTTCTTGGTGTACCGAAGCGGTATAGAATATTATGTTGGAAGAATGTCAGAATATCTTTTGTCTTGACTTCTTTTAGCGGGATAGCTCCAGCCCATCTGGAGAAGTAGTCTGTCGCGGCCAGTATGAACCGATGGCCTTTGGATGACGGAGGATCAATTGGGCCAACAATGTCGGTGCCCCAGACTTCGAAGGGCCACGACGCCACCGTAGGATGCAATGGATTGGGATGCTTGTGAATAAAATCACCATGAATTTGGCAGATATAACATTTCTTTGCATGCTCTCCGCAATCCCGTATCATGGTGGGCCAGTAATACCCAAGCCGTTTAATCTGCAGTCGTATCTTGGGGCCAGATTGGTGAGCACCGCAAACGCCTGAGTGAACTTCTTTCATGACTTTTTGGGCTTCTGCCGATGACAGGCACCTGAGCCAGAGTTGGTCATATGACCTGCGGTATAACGTATCATTTACAAACACGTATCGGAGAGCTCTCTTCTTCAGCTGAATCCTCGCAGATTTTTCTTCGGGCAGCCTGTCGTATCGGAGGTACTCTATGAAGGGTTCTCTCCAATCGGGCTCGTCTTGGATGATCGAAGCTTCTTCGGCAGGACTCCTCTTCTGTTCCGCGCTTTCCTCTTCTCGTAGAGAGACTGGGGGTAGAATTTGTCGGCTCCTGACTGTGATCAGAATTTCGTCCATGTCAGGATCAGCCAGCTCCTTGGCTAAGCGAGCGAGTACGTCAGCCTTTCCATTCAACGCTCTAGGGACTCTCATTAGTTCAATGTGAGTGAACCGTTTCATGAGTTCCACCACTCGGCCTCTGTACCGAGCTAACTCGGGTTTGTATATTTTATAATCACCGCTTACTTGGTTGACGACGAGCTGGGAGTCACCGTAAACTCGTAGCCGACGGATTTCCATTTCTATGGCGAGCTCCAAACCAGCTATCAGAGCTTCATACTCAGCTTCATTGTTTGTCCGAGGCTCGGTGAGAGCGAAAGAATGTCGTAGGGTTCCTATTGATGGTGTGATGAACACCAATCCTATCCCTGCTTTTATCTCCGGGACGCTTGATTTACTAGAGGTCCTTATCGATGAGGCCCCATCGAAGTAAAGCTCCCAACATGGCTCATCTCCCTCGAGGTGCAGCACTTGTTCGTCAGGTAACTCACAATTTAGCGGCGACCCTTCTGGTATAGGATGAGCGGCGAGGAAGTCTGCAAGAGCTTGCCCTTTCACTGCTTTCTGAGGAGTATAAACTATGTCAAACTCAAGTAACATGACAGCCCATCTTGCCGTTCTGTCGGCTAGGCTCGCTCTGGTCATCAAGTGTTTGAGCGGGTCGACCTTGGAGATCAGCATAACCCAATGAGCAAGCAGATAGTGCCTCAGCTTCTTCACTGCAAATATCAGAGCCAGGCATTGCTTTTTGATTGGGGAATAGTTGTGTTCCGCCCCGACTAGAGTTCGACTAAGGTAGTAGAGGGCATTTTCTTTTCCCTCCTCTCTATTCTGGGCAAGGAGCGCACCGAGTGACTCATCCAGCGCGGCAGTGTAGAGAATCAGCGGTTTATTTGGAATGGGAGCGGCCAGCACTGGAGAGTGCAACAAGTATTGTTTGATGCTTTCGAACGCTGCTTGACATTCGGCATCCCAGATAAAAGGAGCTCCTTTCTTCATGAGCTTTGAGAAGGGCCTGCATCTCCCCGATAAATTTGAGATAAACCTCCGTATATAAGCAAGCTTGCCTTGGAAAGATCTTAGCTGCGTCAGACTCTTCGGAGGGGGCATTTCCATGATGGCCTTTATCTTTGATGGGTCAACTTCGATCCCTCGATGTCGGACTATGAAGCCCAGGAATTTTCCCGATGACACGCCAAAAGCTCACTTCAGAGGATTCATCTTCAGATCGTATTCCCTCAGTCTGGTGAGAACAATCCTAGGATCTTGGATGTGGTCGGCCTTGGCTTTAGTTTTGACGACCAGATCATCAACATAACATTCGACGACTTTATGGATTAGGTCATCAAAGATATTAGTCATTGCCCTTTGATATGTAGCACCTGCGTTCTTCAGTCCGAACGGCATCACCTTGTAGCAATATATTCCGATCGGGGTTCGAAATGATGTGTGTTTCTCATCCTCAGGCGACATCTTGATCTAATTGTATCCAGACGAGCCATCCATAAAGGTGAACAGCTCGTAATTTGAGGTGTCATCGACCATCATTTCCATGATCGGTAGCGGTAAGTCGTCTTTAGGACATGCCTTGTTGAGGTCCCTGAAATCGACACAAACTCGGATCTGCCCATTTTTCTTCTTCACTGGGACTATGCATGCGATCCAGTCCGTATATTTCTCTTCCCTGATGAAGCCGGCGTCGATGAGCTTCTTGGTTTCCTCGATGACTTTTTCTTCTAGTTCCTTTCTCATTCTTCGAGGAGCTTGTTTGACTGGCTTAGCATCAGGAGATATAGCCAGCTTATGCACAGCCACTTCAGGGGAAAGGCCTGGCATTTCTTTGTATGTCCACGCGAAGCAGTCGACGAACTCATGCAGCAGGGCAATTATCTGCGCTTTCATTTCCTCTGACAAGAGCGAGCTAATGTAGGTCGGCCTTGGATTATCGGGCGTTCCTAAGTCAATCTTGGTTAGCTCGTCAAAGGTTGCTTGTCCACCATCTTCGAGCTCTTGAAGAGCTTCTTCTGGCTCGGCTATCTCGTCATCATCATTTGATCTTTCGCTGGCCTCACCAACATGGATTATGCAGCACTCTTTGGAATCAGGTTGAATGTAGCCTATGCCCCGTCTATCTGGAATTCGTCCATCGATGAGTGCTCGGACCTGGGGCGGATACCATAGCCCTTCGTAAAACTTTGCTTCGGACTCCGTTTGATATAACCGGCATCCGCGCTTCTTAGGGTTCGGTTCCGTCTCTCCGATACACCGTTGTGTTGCGGAGTGTATGGAGGAGTAAGCTGAGAGAGAATTCCATTCTCTTTTAAGTAATTCAGGAACTCGGCACTTAAGTATTCTCCACCTCGATCCGATCTTAGAATCTTGATACTTTTGCCGGTCTGTTTTTCCACTTCATTCTTATATTCCTGGAACTTTTCAAAAGCTTCGGACTTATGTTTCATTAAGAAGACATAACCGTATCTTGAAAAATCATCCGTAAAAGTAATGAAGTAAGAATAACCGCTTCGCGCATGTGTAGACATTGGACCGCACACATCGCTGTGTACGAGTCCCAAGAGCTCGCTCGCTCTTACTCCGTGTCCAGTGAACGGAGTCTTTGTCATCTTTCCTTTGAGACAGGATTGACAAGTGGCATATGATTGATATTCGAATGGATCCAAATATCCTTCTTTATGTAACTTAGTCAACCTTCTCTCATTGATGTGACCCAGTCTACAATGCCATAAGAAAGTCTGATTGATATCTGGAGACTTTCTTTTGTGTGTATTCTGGACATTGAAAATCTGTGGTTGGTTTAATACGTATATACCATTGCTCAGTGTACCTGACCCAATCAGAACTTGATTAAGGTGAATGTTTACAACATTACTTACAAACGCAAATTCATAACCTTCTTTAGAAACCAAAGATACAGAAATGATATTACAAGTTGCGTTGGGTACAAAAAAGCAATTACGCAAAACCAAAACATGCCCATCTGACATTTCCAGGTGATAGTCCCCCACGGCTTTAGCATCCATGCTAGCTCCGTTCGCAACTCTGAGGGTCATGTCACCTGCCTTCAAAAACCTACGGTTTCTCAACGCCTGCAAAGAATTACAGATATGAGATCCTGATCCGGTATCCAATACCCAGGAAGTAGAGTTTATTGAAAGACAGTTCTCAATAACATACACACCTGAAGCTGAAGCCGCAACCTGCTTCAGTTCCTGTGTCCTGGCCTTCCAAGCCCTGCAATCTTTCTTCCAGTGTCCACTCTTGTGACAATAGAAGCATTCCTCTTTACCCACAAGCTTCCCCACTATCTTTGTTGCCTTTTCCTTTCCCTTCGTACCCACTTTACTAACACCGCCTCTTGGTTTGGCGGGGGCTTTCTTCCTCTTTCCCTTGGCTTTCGCCTTGGACCTAGAGGAAGAAGATCCTCCTACAAACAAAGCGGGTGTTTCCCTACCCTTCTGTAGGGTGCACTCTGCGCTCCTCAGCATGTTGAGGAGTTCTGAAAGTTCAACTTCCTTTTCTTGTAAGTTGAAGTTCAGTATAAACTGGGCGTAAGTGAATGGAAGGGACTGGAGAATTAAATCCGTATAGAGTTCACTGTCCAACGTGGTCCCAAGTTCCGCGAGCTCCTCAGTGTAGCCAATCATCTTAAGCACGTGGTCCGCTACCGATGATCCGACGGCCAATTTTGTCGAAAATAACTTCTTCGACACTTCGTATCTTGCGATACGAGACTGCTCTCCATACAGTTCTTTTGTATAGAGAAATATGGACTCCAAGTCCATATTCTCGTGCCTCCTCTAGTGATCGTTGTCCATAGAGGCAAGCACGAGGCACCTGGCCTTCGCGCAATCAATCTCCCAAGTCTTACGGATTTCCTTATCCGCGACGCTGGAGGTGGGACCTGGGACGGGGGGAGCTTTGGTGGTAAGAAGATACCCCAGCTTGTCGTAAGTGATTGCCATTTTGACATTCCTGAGCCAATCTTTATAGTTTGGCCCTGTCAGTATGTTTTTATCTAGAAGTAACTTAAGTCCAGTCATTTCGATTTGGTCGCTGCAGGGGGAGAGAAGAAACACTTAGCACGATGCTCTTGCAAATTTAGAATGGTTTTTAATTTGTCTAAACAGGATGGCTCCCACTGTCTCTCGAATCCCTCCTCAAACCACAAAGGAAGAATTAGCCGGGATCAATCCCACCGCACAATACTTGCTTAACCGTTCAGCCAGGCCAGTGTCGGTACTTCGAGGGAGGTTTTCCAACGCTTTCGCTAAGTTCCTTAATTTAAGAACCTCTTTTCCCTGGGGGCGTAGCCCCGCTAACACCTTTCTAGGCACCTACTAGGTTTATAGCATTGATCGTTTAGTGAGAAATTTCCCGAGGAGTAGCATATACTCACAGTAGGATCGGGATCCAAATATCATCGCGTGACGAAACTGAAGGAATCCTACCAGAATCATCACACTCCAAATGGTATGCAAATCTAGCAAGTTTCAGTACTTATGAAACTCCCGATGTGGATTTTTGCCCCATGCTCTTATGACCTTGACTTTGTCCAACAAATCATAAGTCACATGTCAAGTTCTTCCCGTCGTTCTCCAGGTTAATTTGAATCCACCCGTACATACCCTTGACTTTGGCCAACAAGGCAGTACGACTGTTCCAAATCAACGCATCTATCTATGCTGCACATGAATATCCAATAGCTACCAATCACTATGCCTTGACTTTGGCCAACAAACACAGCTTGAATACTATTGACTATTCATGTGAAACAACGGAGGGCTACGAATGGTTTTGGTAAAACCGTGAACGTAGTGAACTTGATATAATCGATGGAACGAGATAGCTTTTAGAAGGAGTGGCTCAAGCTCCGCATTTAAAAGTTAGTTTTGAAAAGAACCGAGTGGTTTTTCGAAAGTGTTCCAACGACTTTAACTTGGTTTATTATCTTGCATTAGTTCTTTTAATGCGTGATATTCTTGCATTAGTTCTTTTAATGCGTCCCATCATTTAATCCTACCATTGCAGAAAACAACCAAAATATGACGTACGCTTATGCCATTCGCATTCGCCACGGGGTCCTGTCATCACCCGTTAGGTTACTTAACTAACGACAGAGCGGGGGCTGGGCTAGCGCGGCTGTAAAACATAAGCAACGCCTAAATATAAAGCAATGATAGACATTACAGATCACAGATGAATGCATTGGATATACTAGGAATCCGCAATACGTTTGAGCCTGCAATGAAAAGCGGATTACACGGTCGCGGTGAATAGCCAAAACCCCACCCAAGACCCCTACGGGTGCGGCAAACTACCCGCCAAGTACCCGGTAGTTTGTGCACCCCTCCATGGGTCTATCCTAGGAGCAAAAACAGTAAAAAGAATTATACAATGACGGCTACAACCCCGACCCGGTTGTGCGGCCATACAAATAATATTATTACATCAATTTACATTTACAAATGAATGAAAGAAAAACAAAAGCTCATCTCACATCCACCCCGGCTATTCACCCGCGACAGTCCAACACATTCATATACACATTCCAATATCAAACACAGATCACAGAGATGTATAACCCCGACTAATCGACTTATAGCGATTAGTCGACGTTCAATACATTCAAACATCACAGATATAACCATCATAGTCAAAGTGCAGTGAAGTTCGGAAAAAAATACGGAATTATAGGACCCCAAAAGTAAATTTCTGTTCTGGAAAATCTGGGCACATATAACATATTTGAAAAATCCCAAAACCCTACCAGAAGAACACTGCACGAAACCCGATCACGAGAGGACCCCACACGGCGGCGGTTCCGCGGCAAATGCCTACCTCATGCCGCGGAAACGCGGCTGTTTGAAGGAATCAGGGGATCGTTTTTCTTGGGTGTTCACACAAAACCCTGAGCCGATTTTAGGTGTATAACAAATCTTGTTTTGACCAGAAAAAATTTTAACAGAAACTAGGGTTTTGTAAAAGTTTGGATTTTGGATTTTTTCGGTTCCGAACTTCGTTACACTTCACTACCAAGCTAGTTTAAGTTTAGTTAGGCTCTGATACCACTGTAAGTCCACGTTGCGACCCCCGGTTCTTACGGGGAGGCGGAAACGGTATAAAAATCAAATTTTTAGCGCATGGGGCAACATGGACTAACAAAGTCGGGATCTTTTCCTAAACTAAAGCTAGCAAACAAGCTAAAGAGAGTTAGCTACTCGGAAAGATGGTTATACCTAAACTTGAACTCCTTCTTCTTGAAACCTTGTAGAGGTTGATGGTTCTCTTCTCGTCGCCTTCTTCCGTCGAAGATGGATCCACCTGAGGGTTCAACCTTCGGGCTCTTTCTCGAACTTTGAGTGAACTAGAATCTCCGGCTTGCTAAACCCTTGATCCTAGAGTGAGTAGAGAGTGTCTAAGGGGTGCTTTTCTTTTAAGGAGAGGGATTCTCAACACATGAGAAGGATTCTCCTTTGGCTAGAGGAAGAAGAAGATGAAGTGAGGAGAGAGAAGCTAAATGATAGAATGAGCTTTCTTTTTCCTTTTTGCAACCATATCAAAAGAAAAAGAATTATCTAATTAGTAATAATAATTCAAATGAGAATAGTTGATGGTTGTTTTGGAATGACCACTATCATACTTCATTAAATGAATGTTGGCAAGAATCAAGGAGCATCCTTGCAAAATAATGATGATGGTCAAACATTCAACCATGGTCAACAAGTCAACCATGGTCAACAAGTCAACAAAACCAACCATAACATAATTTCATTTAATTACTATTATTAATAGATATCTCACTAATTCATTAGGGTTTGGAAAAAAGACGACTGTCAACTGTGCATGCGCACCCGTTCCGAAACCCTAATGAAAAACCTCTTCTTCCGCCTCAAACAACTGTGCATACACACCTGTATTCTCGTTCCGAGGAACAAGAATACCGAGAGATAAAAGCAACCCCAAAACATATACCAGTATCCGGCTCAAACCAGAGCCCGCTGGCAATATCCGTCCGGACTCCAAACGTGCACAAGTGCGCGGATGAGAACGAACCCTGTCGCAAAACCATGCGACCTCTACTCTGTTTTGCCCAGAGGCGAATACCCTCTGTGTGGGACTCTAAAGACTCGACACTACGCTGGCAGTGGGTTTAACCACAGACCGCAAGCGGCACTAGCTGTGCGTAACAGTCCCCAGGTAGACGCCGACAAGAAGGCTGACGAGGTGAACCCCATCTGAACTCCTACTGAGTCTGAATGTGACATTCTCCGTACAGTCCTGTCTGTTCGTCTGATACATCGCATGTCGGGCCTAGGGGGCGGTAAAACGTCAGTCCCCCAATAGCGGTACAAGTCGTGTCGGAGTGAAGCCCAAAACACCCTGAGATAACACTGGAAGCCTACCAGTATATCTCGCTTGCCCTGGCCAGGGACTACTCGTGTAATGGCTCTCCTAGACACAGCGCGATGTCAACCCCCAATACCGGGAGAGACGAATCCTGTCTAACCGTCACTGCCTCCAAGTGCTTCGGGACTGCACCCAACCACTACCTGTTTGCACGACTCCTTTGAGCCATGGTAGGGTAGTAGTCAAAGTACAGTGGGAACACACTCGAGGCGAAGTGCCAGTGTCAAGTCAGCGGACTAAGCTGTACTCATGTCACCTGGGAACTGATAACTGACGATAGGTATAATACCAACCTGTCAGTTCCCGACGAGTCCTGTCCAGTGTACTCGTAACCCAACGAGCACCCGTATACTATCTCCAGTACGACGTACTGATGGCTGTGGGACAGACCATCTCCCACACTGGGATGAGAAGCGCATACGCTAGTCTACTCCGGAGTATCGATGCCCTGTCTCGATAGTCCTGCGACTAGGGACCTGTATAAGGATGTGCTTATAGATCACCCAGCCCCCACTAGTGTGACTGCCATCACAACGCTGGTAATCAAGCAAAGATCCTAAGGGCTCCACTAATGTGTATAGGTGATATCGCAAAATAAACACATGTACACATTGAAGTAGAAACAAACCAAGTAGCATACTACTATATTGAGCAAGATTGTTTATACAAGGTGAATATCGCAAGCTTCCATTAAGTAATATACAAACTAGTATGATACAGTAATGGCCTCTAGGGCATATACACTAACAATCTCCTACTTGCACTAAGGCCATGTACTGGCGTATCGAAGACCTATCATCTCGATCAGCCGCTCGAACTGAGTCTGGGGTAGGGCCTTGGTGAATGGATCTGCAGTGTTTTCTTCTGAAGCAACCCTCCGAACCTCGATCTCCTTGCGATCCACGATCTCCCTGATCAGGTGATACCGCCTCAAGATGTGCTTGGATCTCTGATGGGACCTGGGTTCCTTTGCTAAAGCTATAGCCCCGTTGTTGTCGCAATACAGAGGTATTGGGTCAACAATGGACGGAACCACCTGAAGTTCTTTCAAGAACTTCCTTATCCAGACAGCTTCTTTTGCGGCATCAGATGCAGCGATGTATTCCGCTTCCATCGTCGAGTCTGCAACGGTTTCCTGTTTGGAACTCTTCCAACACACCGCCCCTCCAATGAGGGTAAAGACAAAACCCAACATGGACTTGGAATCATCCTTGTCACTCTGGAAGCTGGAGTCAGCAAAGGCCTCGATCTGGAGGTCTTTTCCACCATACACCAAGAACATCTCCTTAGTCCTTCTTAGGTACTTGAGAATGTTCTTTACTGCTATCCAGTGTTTCTCCCCAGGGTTTGACTGATACCGGCTTACTACACTCAGTGCATAAGCTACATCTGGTCTGGTACACAACATCGCATACATTATAGAGCCTACCGCAGAAGCGTAGGGTATAATAGACATGCGATCCCTCTCCAAATCAGTCTTGGGAGACATCTCTTTAGAGAGGGTGATCCCGTGACAAGCCGGTAGGTTACCGCGCTTGGAATCTTCCATACTGAATCTTTTCAGTATAGTGTCGATGTACCTGGACTGTGAAAGTCCTAATATCCTCTTGGATCTATCACGATGGATCCGGATCCCCAGGATGTACGAAGCATCACCCAGGTCTTTCATGGAGAACCTTTGTGACAAGAACCCCTTGACAGATTGTAGCATAGGAATGTCATTTCCTATTAAGAGAATGTCATCCACGTATAAAACGAGGAATACTACAGTTCTCGCTACAAATCTACTATAGATGCATGGTTCATCTGGATTTTTGATAAAGCCAAATTCCTTGACCGTCTCATCAAAACAGATGTTCCAACTCCGCGATGCCTGCTTTAGTCCATAGATGGACTTAAGCAACTTGCACACCTTTCCGCTGCTCCCACTCGGAATGAAACCCTCTGGCTGATCCATATAGACACACTCCTCTAAATTTCCATTTAGAAAAGCGGTTTTTACGTCCATCTGCCAAATCTCATAATCGTGGAAGGCAGCAATGGCAAGAAGGATCCGAATGGATTTCAGCATAGCCACTGGAGAAAAGGTTTCGTCATAGTCCAAGCCAGGTCTTTGACGGAAACCCTTTGCTACAAGTCTAGCTTTATAGGTCTCAACCTGTCCATCTACACCAATCTTCCTTTTGAAGATCCACTTGCATCCTACGGGTTTTACCCCGTCTGGAGCAATGTCCAACGTCCATACTTTGTTGGTGTACATGGACTCCATTTCGGTCCGCATTGTATCCAGCCATTTTACCGAGTCAATGCTCTGAACGGCCTGCTGGAAGCTAGTAGGCTCATCATAATCTATGATGCAGTCCTCTCTATCCCCGTCTATGAGAAAACCGTAGTATCTCTCGGGCGGATGAGACTGCCTACTACTCCTGCGGAGCGGCGTAGGAATGTCCTGTTCTTTCGAACCCTCTGGTTCCACTAAGCTTTCAGTAATAGTCTAAGGTTCTGGAATTTCTTCCAGTTCTACTGTGCTCCCACTTATCTGGTTTTCCAAAAACTCAGTTTCCAAGAAGTAGGCATGACGAGAAACAAGAACTTTTTGTTCCTCTTCACAGTAGAAGAAATATCCCTTGGGGTTCTTTGGATATCCCACAAACTTGCACTGTACTGAGCGTGCCTCAAGCTTGTCCGCATGCTGCTTTTTAACAAAAGCTGGACATCCCCAAGTCTTAATGTGACTGAGATGGGGCCTCTTCCCACACCACATCTCATATGGTGTAGTAGGCACAGTCTTAGTAGGAACTCGGTTCAAAAGGTATGCAGCTGATTCTAGTGCATAGCCCCAGAAAGATCGCGGTAACTCAGCGTTACTCATCATGGACCGTACCATATCCAATAGGGTTCGGTTCCGTCTCTCCGATACACCGTTGTGTTGCGGAGTGTATGGAGGAGTAAGCTGAGAGAGAATTCCATTCTCTTTTAAGTAATTCAGGAACTCGGCACTTAAGTATTCTCCACCTCGATCCGATCTTAGAATCTTGATACTTTTGCCGGTCTGTTTTTCCACTTCATTCTTATATTCCTGGAACTTTTCAAAAGCTTCGGACTTATGTTTCATTAAGAAGACATAACCGTATCTTGAAAAATCATCCGTAAAAGTAATGAAGTAAGAATAACCGCTTCGCGCATGTGTAGACATTGGACCGCACACATCGCTGTGTACGAGTCCCAAGAGCTCGCTCGCTCTTACTCCGTGTCCAGTGAACGGAGTCTTTGTCATCTTTCCTTTGAGACAGGATTGACAAGTGGCATATGATTGATATTCGAATGGATCCAAATATCCTTCTTTATGTAACTTAGTCAACCTTCTCTCATTGATGTGACCCAGTCTACAATGCCATAAGAAAGTCTGATTGATATCTGGAGACTTTCTTTTGTGTGTATTCTGGACATTGAAAATCTGTGGTTGGTTTAATACGTATATACCATTGCTCAGTGTACCTGACCCAATCAGAACTTGATTAAGGTGAATGTTTACAACATTACTTACAAACGCAAATTCATAACCTTCTTTAGAAACCAAAGATACAGAAATGATATTACAAGTTGCGTTGGGTACAAAAAAGCAATTACGCAAAACCAAAACATGCCCATCTGACATTCCCAGGTGATAGTCCCCCACGGCTTTAGCATCCATGCTAGCTCCGTTCGCAACTCTGAGGGTCATGTCACCTGCCTTCAAAAACCTACGGTTTCTCAACGCCTGCAAAGAATTACAGATATGAGATCCTGATCCGGTATCCAATACCCAGGAAGTAGAGTTTATTGAAAGACAGTTCTCAATAACATACACACCTGAAGCTGAAGCCGCAACCTGCTTCAGTTCCTGTGTCCTGGCCTTCCAAGCCCTGCAATCTTTCTTCCAGTGTCCACTCTTGTGACAATAGAAGCATTCCTCTTTACCCACAAGCTTCCCCACTATCTTTGTTGCCTTTTCCTTTCCCTTCGTACCCACTTTACTAACACCGCCTCTTGGTTTGGCGGGGGCTTTCTTCCTCTTTCCCTTGGCTTTCGCCTTGGACCTAGAGGAAGAAGATCCTCCTACAAACAAAGCGGGTGTTTCCCTACCCTTCTGTAGGGTGCCCTCTGCGCTCCTCAGCATATTGAGGAGTTCTGAAAGTTCAACTTCCTTTTCTTGTAAGTTGAAGTTCAGTATAAACTGGGCGTAAGTGGATGGAAGGGACAGGAGAATTAAATCCGTATAGAGTTTACTGTCCAACGTGGTCCCAAGTTCCGCGAGCTCCTCAGTGTAGCCAATCATCTTAAGCACGTGGTCCGCTACCGATGATCCGACGGCCAACTTTATCGAAAATAACTTCTTCGACACTTCGTATCTTGCGATACGAGACTGCTCTCCATACAGTTCTTTTGTATGGAGAAATATGGACTCCAAGTCCATATTCTCGTGCCTCCTCTGGTTATCGTTGTCCATAGAGGCAAGCACGAGGCACCTGGCCTTCGCGCAATCAATCTCCCAAGTCTTACGGATTTCCTTATCCGCGACGCTGGAGGTGGGACCTGGGACGGGGGGAGCTTTGGTGGTAAGAAGATACCCCAGCTTGTCGTAAGTGATTGCCATTTTGACATTCCTGAGCCAATCTTTGTAGTTTGGCCCTGTCAGTATGTTTTTATCTAGAAGTAACTTAAGTCCAGTCATTTCGATTTGGTCGCTGCAGGGGGAGAGAAGAAACACTTAGCACGATGCTCTTGCAAATTTAGAATGGTTTTTAATTTGTCTAAACAGGATGGCTCCCACTGTCTCTCGAATCCCTCCTCAAACCACAAAGGAAGAATTAGCCGGGATCAATCCCACCGCACAATACTTGCTTAACCGTTCAGCCAGGCCAGTGTCGGTACTTCGAGGGAGGTTTTCCAACGCTTTCGCTAAGTTCCTTAATTTAAGAACCTCTTTTCCCTGGGGGCGTAGCCCCGCTAACACCTTTCTAGGCACCTACTAGGTTTATAGCATTGATCGTTTAGTGAGAAATTTCCCGAGGAGTAGCATATACTCACAGTAGGATCGGGATCCAAATATCATCGCGTGACGAAACTGAAGGAATCCTACCAGAATCATCACACTCCAAATAGTATGCAAATCTAGCAAGTTTCAGTACTTATGAAACTCCCGATGTGGATTTTTGCCCCATGCTCTTATGACCTTGACTTTGTCCAACAAATCATAAGTCACATGTCAAGTTCTTCCCGTCGTTCTCCAGGTTAATTTGAATCCACCCGTACATACCCTTGACTTTGGCCAACAAGGCAGTACGACTGTTCCAAATCAACGCATCTATCTATGCTGCACATGAATATCCAATAGCTACCAATCACTATGCCTTGACTTTGGCCAACAAACACAGCTTGAATACTATTGACTATTCATGTGAAACAACGGAGGGCTACGAATGGTTTTGGTAAAACCGTGAACATAGTGAACTTGATATAATCGATGGAACGAGATAGCTTTTAGAAGGAGTGGCTCAAGCTCCGCATTTAAAAGTTAGTTTTGAAAAGAACCGAGTGGTTTTTCGAAAGTGTTCCAACGACTTTAACTTGGTTTATTATCTTGCATTAGTTCTTTTAATGCGTGATATTCTTGCATTAGTTCTTTTAATGCGTCCCATCATTTAATCCTACCATTGCAGAAAACAACCAAAATATGACGTACGCTTATGCCATTCGCATTCGCCACGGGGTCCTGTCATCACCCGTTAGGTTACTTAACTAACGACAGAGCGGGGGCTGGGCTAGCGCGGCTGTAAAACATAAGCAACGCCTAAATATAAAGCAATGATAGACATTACAGATCACAGATGAATGCATTGGATATACTAGGAATCCGCAATACGTTTGAGCCTGCAACGAAAAGCGGATTACACGGTCGCGGTGAATAGCCAAAACCCCACCCAAGACCCCTACGGGTGCGGCAAACTACCCGCCAAGTACCCGGTAGTTTGTGCACCCCTCCATGGGTCTATCCTAGGAGCAAAAACAGTAAAAAGAATTATACAATGACGGCTACAACCCCGACCCGGTTGTGCGGCCATACAAATAATATTATTACATCAATTTACATTTACAAATGAATGAAAGAAAAACAAAAGCTCATCTCACATCCACCCCGGCTATTCACCCGCGACAGTCCAACACATTCATATACACATTCCAATATCAAACACAGATCACAGAGATGTATAACCCCGACTAATCGACTTATAGCGATTAGCCGACGTTCAATACATTCAAACATCACAGATATAACCATCATAGTCAAAGTGCAGTGAAGTTCGGAAAAAAATACGGAATTATAGGACCCCAAAAGTAAATTTCTGTTCTGGAAAATCTGGGCACATATAACATATTTGAAAAATCCCAAAACCCTACCAGAAGAACACTGCACGAAACCCGATCACGAGAGGACCCCACACGGCGGCGGTTCCGCGGCAAATGCCTACCTCATGCCGCGGAAACGCGGCTGTTTGAAGGAATCAGGGGATCGTTTTTCTTGGGTGTTCACACAAAACCCTGAGCCGATTTTAGGTGTATAACAAATCTTGTTTTGACCAGAAAAAATTTTAACAGAAACTAGGGTTTTGTAAAAGTTTGGATTTTGGATTTTTTCGGTTCCGAACTTCGTTACACTTCACTACCAAGCTAGTTTAAGTTTAGTTAGGCTCTGATACCACTGTAAGTCCACGTTGCGACCCCCGGTTCTTACGGGGAGGCGGAAACGGTATAAAAATCAAATTTTTAGCGCATGGGGCAACATGGACTAACAAAGTCGGGATCTTTTCCTAAACTAAAGCTAGCAAACAAGCTAAAGAGAGTTAGCTACTCGGAAAGATGGTTATACCTAAACTTGAACTCCTTCTTCTTGAAACCTTGTAGAGGTTGATGGTTCTCTTCTCGTCGCCTTCTTCCGTCGAAGATGGATCCACCTGAGGGTTCAACCTTCGGGCTCTTTCTCGAACTTTGAGTGAACTAGAATCTCCGGCTTGCTAAACCCTTGATCCTAGAGTGAGTAGAGAGTGTCTAAGGGGTGCTTTTCTTTTAAGGAGAGGGATTCTCAACACATGAGAAGGATTCTCCTTTGGCTAGAGGAAGAAGAAGATGAAGTGAGGAGAGAGAAGCTAAATGATAGAATGAGCTTTCTTTTTCCTTTTTGCAACCATATCAAAAGAAAAAGAATTATCTAATTAGTAATAATAATTCAAATGAGAATAGTTGATGGTTGTTTTGGAATGACCACTATCATACTTCATTAAATGAATGTTGGCAAGAATCAAGGAGCATCCTTGCAAAATAATGATGATGGTCAAACATTCAACCATGGTCAACAAGTCAACCATGGTCAACAAGTCAACAAAACCAACCATAACATAATTTCATTTAATTACTATTATTAATAGATATCTCACTAATTCATTAGGGTTTGGAAAAAAGACGACTGTCAACTGTGCATGCGCACCCGTTCCGAAACCCTAATGAAAAACCTCTTCTTCCGCCTCAAACAACTGTGCATACACACATGTATTCTCGTTCCGAGGAACAAGAATACCGAGAGATAAAAGCAACCCCAAAACATATACCAGTATCCGGCTCAAACCAGAGCCCGCTGGCAATATCCGTCCGGACTCCAAACGTGCACAAGTGCGCGGATGAGAACGAACCCTGTCGCAAAACCATGCGACCTCTACTCTGTTTTGCCCAGAGGCGAATACCCTCTGTGTGGGACTCTAAAGACTCGACACTACGCTGGCAGTGGGTTTAACCACAGACCGCAAGCGGCACTAGCTGTGCGTAACGGTCCCCAGGTAGACGCCGACAAGAAGGCTGACGAGGTGAACCCCATCTGAACTCCTACTGAGTCTGAATGTGACATTCTCCGTACAGTCCGGTCTGTTCGTCTGATACATCGCATGTCGGGCCTAGGGGGCGGTAAAACGTCAGTCCCCCAATAGCGGTACAAGTCGTGTCGGAGTGAAGCCCAAAACACCCTGAGATAACACTGGAAGCCTACCAGTATATCTCGCTTGCCATGGCCAGGGACTACTCGTGTAATGGCTCTCCTAGACACAGCGCGATGTCAACCCCCAATACCGGGAGAGACGAATCCTGTCTAACCGTCACTGCCTCCAAGTGCTTCGGGACTGCACCCAACCACTACCTGTTTGCACGACTCCTTTGAGCCGTGGTAGGGTAGTAGTCAAAGTACAGTGGGAACACACTCGAGGCGAAGTGCCAGTGTCAAGTCAGCGGACTAAGCTGTACTCATGTCACCTGGGAACTGATAACTGACGATAGGTATAATACCAACCTGTCAGTTCCCGACGAGTCCTGTCCAGTGTACTCGTAACCCAACGAGCACCCGTATACTATCTCCAGTATGACGTACTGATGGCTGTGGGACAGACCATCTCCCACACTGGGATGAGAAGCGCATACGCTAGTCTACTCCGGAGTATCGATGCCCTGTCTCGATAGTCCTGCAACTAGGGACCTGTATAAGGATGTGCTTATAGATCACCCAGCCCCCACTAGTGTGACTGCCATCACAACGCTGGTAATCAAGCAAAGATCCTAAGGGCTCCACTAATGTGTATAGGTGATATCGCAAAATAAACACATGTACACATTGAAGTAGAAACAAACCAAGTAGCATACTACTATATTGAGCAAGATTGTTTATACAAGGTGAATATCGCAAGCTTCCATTAAGTAATATACAAACTAGTATGATACAGTAATGGCCTCTAGGGCATATACACTAACATGTTTTCATCAGCCGGTTCTCTGCCATCTTCTTCATTAGCGACTTGTTTTTCCTTCCCTTTTGGGGCGTTTCCCTGATTTGGCAGTAGAGCCCTGCCGCTTCTGAGCTGGATTTGATTGGCCTTTGTGGTGAGCTCCTCGTCCTCTTCGGGAAAACAGAGCTCATCCTCGGAGTCGCTGCCAAGATGGATGGCGTAGCAGGTCAGTACTGGGATCTCTTCATTGGAGTCTTCTTCTAACTCCTCCAGAATTTCAGCCGCTTGTACAGGGAAGAACTCCTTCAATTGAATCAATGTTCTTTACCTTTGTTCATATTTTTCGAGGGAATCGATATATTTTTGAATGGTCGATCTCCCTGCAGACTCTTTTTCGCGCCGAGCTGCACTTTTCTTCTTCTTGAGCTTCTTGGATTTTGAGCCTGATGGAGCCGCATTGGCAGCTGGACTGGTAGGCTTCTTCTGCCCTTCCCATTCCGTCCGGGGTTCCTTCCGAAGTAGCTTTATCATCTTCTTCGTCTTATTAGATATGTGCGTACTCCACGGAGGCCGCGATGAGTCCGTTTCATTTCTTAGGGCAGCGGGTTCGGCTGTCTGCTCCCAGAAGGCTTCAGTTTCTGTCTGTATAAAGTTGGTGGTTGCAACTTGATTGTTCACCAACACACTTTTGGACAGTTCGATCTCTCCAGACTTGTACTGCTTCTCGACCCAATCTTTGAAGATATAGCAATCCTCGATCGCATGGCTCACTACTCGGTGGTACGGGCAATACAGAGGATTGTCGGTCATTTTGCTTCTTGGGGTCTTTTCGACTCCGGCAATTGGAGGCCGTTGTTCAAGGCATCTTTAAATATCTTGCGGACTTTGTCCCTTCTGAAAGAGTAAACCTTGTTCTTTTTCTCCTCCAGGGAAGGCCCATCTCCTCCCAACAATGGCTTTCGAGACCGGTTAGTTTTGGATTCGGCCGCCCTTCGCTTTTCTTCATTGTCGGACGCATTGAAGACATTGGTACTGCTGGAACTCCCGCTTCTACGGCTGTCGTCCCGCTTGCTTTTCCATGTTTTGTCTCTCTGAGAGTCCGGCGGGGACTCTTGCTTCGAGCGTTCCAGCATTTGGACTTTCTTGGTTTGCTCTTGAAACATCTTGAGGCCTGCTGTACATAAGAATAGGACCATCCAATTGCTGAGGTTCCCAATGAGAAGGCTGATGGACTGGTCCTGCTCCAGCGGCGGTTCGCACTTGACCGTGAGATTACTCCATCGGGCAATAAAGTCGGTGTTGCTTTCATTCTTCCCTGGCTTGGTCCTCACAAGGTCGGCAATGGATATTTTATCACTGACACTCATGAACCTTTGCCGAAACAGGGACTCCATTTGGGCAAAGGTAATGACGGACCCGTCCGGTATACTCGCATACCAGTCGAAGGCGACGCCGGTCAGGCTATTGACAAACTGACGAAGAAGGAGCGCGTCATTGCCCCCTGTATTTCCGCACGATACTTTGAAGTGGGCGACGTGCTGATTTGCATTCCCAGTTCCATCAAATCTTCCGAACTTAGGAATAACGTAGCCGCTTGGGAACTCAATCAGATCGTACTGCGCGGGATATGGCCGCCCGCTACTGCCGATTTCTTTCTGAGCTTCAGCTTCGGCCACCAATGTTTTAACCTTGCTGGTGACCAAATCCATTATCCGATCCTGTGTTAGCGGGATAGTGTTATCTGGGGCCAAGGCGTCCCCAGAAGCGGAATGTGGCCGGCTTTCATGCGGCTCGACCAGTCTTGGTCCCAAAGGAACAGGCATTGGCTGCCTCGGATTGTCATCACCCGGCTGATTAGTAGTGGCTTGTGCTTGATTGGGAGGCACTCGAGCAATTTGAGCCGTAAGCTGCATCACCACGTTCGTTAAGTCGTCAATCTTCGAATAGAGCTTGGCCATCTCTTTATCTTTGCTCCTGAGCTGTTTTCGAAGCTCTTGAAGCAGCTCTTGCTCCGCAGTCCTGGGGCGGAAAGTCGGCTCTTCCTCGCTGTCCGAGATTGACTCTGCGTGGACCGAGGGGTCTTTCTGCCTATCATCCTCATCGAGAGGGTTTTCTTCATCCAGCGGGGGCGGCTGTTCTTAGGCAGCGGCAACCACATTCAGGCTAGATTGGGCTTGGGATGTGGTGGCCCTATCCTTGCTTTTGCTGCGAAGGTTGTCGCTGGGGCGCCCGCCCGCCATATAGACCGTATGGATGATATATCCGGCCGTCTTTCTATCATTGGCAGCTGATTTCACGGATCGCTGTCTTGACCCCCTTGTTTCGATAGCTGGTAGTCGATTGAAGGCGGCTGGCCTAACCAGGTTCTTGAATGATGCTGGCGCTTCTTTTCTGGGTTTGCCCCACTGCTTTCGTGCGGCACAGAGTGCTTGATAGACTCTTGAAGAGACAGTGTCATACTTCTTCTGTTGGGGCCGGGACACGTCTCTTTGTGGCACTATTCGGACCGCTGTCTTCTTGATTCTGGCAGTCATGGCATTTTTCTGAACCCACTTCAGAGGCTCGAAGGAATTGCTGATTCTTACGTCCGACTCAGCTGTCGTCGCGGGACAACCCTGCACTTGGAACTTCACATGATTCCATTTGGCCGAAGCCTTGGCCCTCTTGTTGGCTCGATACCTGAGCCGCTTCTGCCTTAACTTTTCTGTTCTAAGCACCTGGCAGACTTCGGCTCTTTGGGAAGATGCCGCAGACCGGGCGATGGAGGGCCTTGGAGATACGCTCGATTGTGCATTTGTTGGAGTCATCGCCTGAGCTCGTCCGCAACATTTGATTTTGCCCTTTGTATCGAAGTTCTTGCACCCCGCTGGAGCACCAGAGAATCGTTCAGATACCGTCTTAAGTTTTGGTTGTGGTGCCTTGGCGATCACGACATTCGGCCTCTTACCCCTTGAGACCGGCTTGGCCACCTGTTCCGTCGGGATCTCCGCCAGATGAGCGCTTCCGGCAGGGTAGATGATGACGGAGCCAAACTGGCGGGACGGTTCCTCCCACTGTCGACTGAGGCTCGCGGGGAGAACCACACGAGCGTTGATCTTGACCACGTACGGAATCGGGGTCATGTTGGAAGCTGAATTCGTCTGGGGAGACATTGTCGTCGAAGGTTGATTGCTGCATGGAAAAAAGAACATCATTTCAGTACAGGCAATCGATATGTACATTGATTGAGTTTGTATGAACGTTTAACCCGAAATATGGGAGGAGAGATTGGTCCCACCGGGCGTGCCAGAATCTGTAGGGTGTTTTTTGTCACCCCATTGAGATGGGAATACGCGCGCGCTTGTCAGGCATACTACAGATTCCCTCTGCCTAGGGTAAGCGGGGGTTTATTGATTATGGGGATCTGAATCTCCGGCAGCCGCGGACTAAGCTGCCGTTAATTACCCCCCGCCTTTGGGGCGAGGGAACCTCCGATTGACGGGTTAAACTGGTCATGCGAACTCGATGTGCAGTGTACGTGTGTTTTGTTTTAGAGGGGGGGTTTAAATATATCGGGAGCCATGCAGAGTTTTTACGGGGGTCCCGCTACCCGGATAGCGGGCCAGGGGTCAAGGGGGCTAGCAGCCCCCTTGCGGGGTGCGGGGCAGCGCCCCGTTAGAAATTTTTTTCTAACAGGGACAGTGTCGTGGAGTATGTGTGTATGTAAATATGTATACACATGTACAGATATACATGTATATATATAAAGGGGAAAAGACATCCAAAGGATGCGTGGGGACAGCACCTTGGGCGCTGTGCGCCTAGGTGCTGTGCGCTCAGGCGCTAGAGTGCCACGTGTCGGTACGTGGGCGCTGGAGCGCAAGCACGCCACGTGTCGGCACGGGGGCGACTTGCGCTCGAGCGCAAGCGCGCCACGTGTCGACACGGGGGCGACTTGCGCTCGAGCGCAAGCGCGCCACGTGTCGGCACGGGGGCGCTCCGCGATCGAGCGCTTGCGCTCGAGCGCAAGCGCACCACGTGTCGACACGCAGGCGCTCTGCGCTTGAGCGCCGGCGAGAAAAAGAGGCTTTTAGCCTAAAAAATTTCTCAGAAGAGAAATCAGAGAGGAGTTGGACTCCTGAGTGTGTGTGTGTTTTTTTTTAGTTTAGTGAACGATGTTCTTCTTCCTCCTCCTCTGTTAGCTGGATCTTGAAGATCAAGAGATATGGGATTTCTAAAAATCTCTTCTTTTTGAGATCTAATGGAAGATCTGAGTTCCCCTTTATGGGTTTTGTGGTGAAAAACTAATTTGTTTTATAAAAAGAAGAGTAAAACTCTTGGTTTAATTCAAGAGAAAAAGGAAGGTTTTGGAACCTTGAAGAAGGAGAAAAGATCTCAGATCTGAAGAAAATTTTGAGAGAGAGAAAAAGTTGTTGAGATATTTCATTATCTTTGCCTTTATAGGCTGTACACTTTACACATAGCCCCTTGGGCTTCACAAAATGGCATTTTGCCCATCCCATGGCTCATGTGCCACTTCTTTTTGCACATAAGCCATGGGCTTTACAAAAATTTGGCTTTATGCCTATTTTTCTTACATTTATCCATAAAATAAAATAAAATAAATACAACAAAATTGTTTATTACAAAAATTTTATCTTGGCGTGGGGGGAGGCCGGCCGCTTCATGTTCGGGCTCGACCCGGGCATGGGCCCACTGGATCTGGGCTTGGGCCCACTTAGCTTGGAGTTGACTTGGATTTTGACTTGGTCAACCGGGGTGTAAATTTTTACCCCAACAGCTAGGATCAACTTAAACGTTAGTTAAGGATAAGTTAGTCTAATGTTTAGACTAAGATCAACTTAACGGGATCGTTTAGATCCAATAAAAGAGCATTTGGCCTCTATTTGTTTAGTTTAGGGACATTGCGATCGATTAGTTTAAGGACATTACGGTCCAGGTTAAGGACATCGTAGTCCGTGAGTTTAACGACCTCACAGTCAAGGTTAAGGACATCGTAGTCCGTGGGTTTAAAGGGACCCCACAGTCCGAGGTTAAGGACATCGTAGTCCATGAGTTTAAGGACCCCACAGTCCGTAGTTTAAAGACGTCATAGTCTATAAAGTTTAAGGACATCGTAGTCCATGAGTTTAAGGACCCCACAGTACGTGAAATGTGTGGTTGTCGGGACCCGTCACCTCTCTGAAGACGTTGAAGGATTACAGCGACAGATATCAGAGGAGTAAAGAGATGTACCCTCGAACCGGTGTAAGTTGGTTGAAAGATCTGTAGTCCAATTTGGAACTAAGATTTGTTAAATATTTATGAGCAGACGAGCTCAATTAAATATAAGTTGAGGACTTATGGCCAATATTGGGCTAAGTCCAATAAACATTTAAACATTTTGTTTATTCTGGCTATTGAGCCTTTATTTAGGCTTGGCCCTTTTAATAATGCTGAGTATTAGATCTTGACACACTTTTTTTGTCTTGTATTGAATGCATAGCATTCATCAGAACAGTTTATGTTCTGTCAGCGCAACACGTGGCACTAGGCGCTTTGCGCCGACCGAAAAGTGCAGTGCGCTTCTACCACGTGGCGCGCATGTAAGGGACACGTGTCATGTTCTGCGCTAGACGCCAGATGATGAGCTTAGTGCGCCAGTTTATGAGCGCTGAGCGCTAATTTATGAGCGCATTGCGCTAGTTTAGTGGCGTACACGTGAGTGACACGTGGCGCGCTTGGCATTGAGCGCCAGCCCATGAGCGCAGTGCGATATTTCAGAAGCGCAAAGCGCGAGTTGTATATGTGGTTGACACGTGACGTATTTTGGCGCTGAGCGCAGGAGCGCAGTTCAAAAGCGCAAGGCGCATTTCAATAGCGCAAAGCGCATTTGATCAATTTTTATGATCTGTGAACAAATTTATGTTCTTTTAAAAGAGACTTTGTCTCAAAATTCAAGAACAACAGTTCTTATTTTTGAAAGGCTTTGCCTTTATAGATCAATGATCTGTGAATGAAGTAAGTACTTCTTTGTTTTTATGATGAGATCTTTTGATCTTTTTATAAAAGACCTTGGTCTTTGTAGATCTGTGATCTTTTAAGAAGATAATTCTTCTTTTTATGAGATGATTTCCTCTCTGTGTTCATCGTTCATGATCTTTACCTTGAAGAAATAATCTTCTTTCAAGAGCTTGCTCTTCTTTCTTTGAATTTCTCAAAGTTTATAGGGGGTTTCTCTATCTCAGACTTGAAGTCTTGGGGCCTTTATATAGGGCAAGTTGATTTGTTAAATCAGTTAAAGAGATCTTTCTCTAATTAATTTGGGGATATTTCCCACCGTTGGATCTTTGATCCTAGGGCTTCTGTTTTACAGAAGGCAATCTTCTTGTTTTTAACAAGATTGAGAAATCTTTCCATAACAGAATTTTAATTCTGGTTAATTAATGATTTATCATTATTATTAGATCTTTTGATCTAACGGTGGGGAATTTTATAATTCCAGCGCTGGCGCATCCATGCTTTGCACGTGGTGCGCTGCTCAGAGCGCAGCGCACTTTGCGCTAGCGCACTTGTGTTTGACACGTGGTGCGCTGCTCAGAGCGCAGCGCAGCCTGCGCTAGCGCACCCGTGTTTGACACATGGCGGGCAGCGCGCCTAGCACTAGCGCACACATGGTACACTGCCTAGGACGCAGCGCACCTGGCGCTAGCGCATCCGTGTTTGACACGTGGCGCGCAGCGCGCCTAGCGCTGGATCTGAAGCGTTGCTTCAATTTTTGAATTTTGAATTCCAAAACAGAGCTTTGCTTTGATTGGGGGAAACGGAAGCGTCGCTTTATTTCAAATCTCGGAATTTGAACAGAATTTTGCTTTGATTGGGGAAACAAGCATAACTGCTGGCGTGATTCTCGCGCTTGCCCCGCCTGCTGCCACCGCTATATAAACCCCTTCTTCAGACGGTTCAAGTAAGCCATTTTTACTCCACTAAGCCGTTACTTTGCTCAGATCTCTAGTCTAACTTAACCGTCGGAGTGTCCTCGGTGGTACAACCACCCCGGGACTTCCTTGTAGGTAGCTCGGCAACCACAACCTCAAACCCATCGCCGCCATCAGCAGATCAACAGAAGGTAACATCTTGGCGCGATCCAGGTCGCGTCAGCTGGCGCCGTCTGTAGGAAATCTTGATTCCACAAAAACAAAAGTTCATCTTCCAATCTTACTCTAATGGCGAGCGATCATCATGACGATCCCGGCACCAACTGCCGCCTCCCCCTCAATGGAGGCGTGGAAGAACCTTCTCCGCCGAATGCCATCAACGCCCTTGCCGGTCGGATAGACCGACTAGCGTCTGTCGTGGAGGCGCTCATCCGTGTCCAAACTGCAGGGCAAGTTCCCCAGGTCGCCACTCCTCCGCCTCGAGACCGGGACCCCTACAGAGGGAGAGAAGACTCTGCTCGCGTCGGTTCAGCCGACCACCGCCTCGTTACCTCCCACGGCCTCTCCGGCGCTAGGGGTCAAAGCACTCACCAAGAGGCAGCCGAGCAGCTACCCTGCTCGGCTATCCCTGGCTGGTAGCTCCCTACCTCATAACGCCAGGGATCAAAGCCCTCACCAAGAGGCAGCCGAGCGGCTACCCTGCTCGGCTATCCATGGCCGGTAGCTCCCTACCCCACAATGCCAGGGATTAAAGCCCTCGCCAAGAGGCAACTGAGCAGCTTCACTGCTCGGTCAATCCTTAGCAGGCCTCCCATGGCCCCTCCAGCGCTAAGGATAAAAGCCCTCACCAAGAGGCGGCTGAGCGGCTACGCTGCTCGGCTATCCCTGGTTGGTAGCTCCTTACCCTACAACGTCAGGGATCAATGCTCTTGCCAAGAGGCAACTGAGCAGCTTCACTGCTCGGTCAATCCTTAGCAGGCCTCTCATGGCCCCTCCAGCGCTAAGGACCAAAGCCCTCACCAAGAGGAGGCCGAGCGGCTACCTTGCTCGGCTATCCCTGTCTGGTAGCTCCCTACCCCACAACGCCAGGGATCAAAATCCTTGCCAAGAGGCAACTTAGCAGCTTCACTGCTTGGTCAATCCTTAGCAGGCCTCTCATGGCCCCTCCAGCGCTAAGGATCAAAGCCTTCACCGAGAAGTAGCCGAGCGGCTACCTTGCTCGGCTATCCCTGGCTGGTAGCACCCTACCCCACAACGCCAAGGATCAAAGCCCTCGCCAAGAGGCAACTGAGCAGCTTCATTGCTCGGTCAATCCTTAGCAGGCCTCCCATGGCCCCTCCGGCGATAAGGATCTAAGCCCTCACCAAGAGGCAGCCGAGCGGCTACCCTGCTCGGCTATCCCTGGATGGTAGCTTCCCTACTCCACAACGCCGGGATCAAAGCCTTCACCAAGAGGCAGCCGAGAGGCTACCCTGCTCGTCTATCCTTGGCTGGTAGCTCCCTACCCCACAACGCCAGGGATCAAAGCCTTCACCAAGAGGCAGCCGAGTGGCTACCCTGCTCGGCTATCCCTAGCTGGTAGCTTCGCTACCCCACAACGCCAAGGATCAAAGCCCTCGCCAAGAGGCACCGGGCAGCAACCCTGATCGGCCATCCTTAAGGATAAAAAGCCCTCGCCAAGAGGCACTGGGCAGTAACCCTGCTCGGTCATCCTTAGTAGGCCACTTACAGCCCCTCCCGCGCTAAGGATGAAAAGCCCTCGAAAGAGGCAACCGGGCTCGCCCTTGCTTGGTTATCCCTGGCTGGTAGTTCCCTACCCCAACAAACCAGGGATCAGGCAACCGGGCCTGCCCTTGCTCGGTTATCCCTGGCTGGTAGCTCCCTACCCCAACAAACCAGGGGTCAAAGCCTTCGCCAAAAGGCACCGGGCAATAACCCTGCTCGGCCCGTCCTTAAGGATCAAAGCCCTCGCAAGAGGCAACCGGGCCCGCCCTTGCTCGGTTATCCCCGGCTGGTACCTCCTTACCCCAACACACCAGAGATCAAAGCCCTCGCCAAGAGGCACTGGGTAGCAACCCTGCTCGACCCCGTCCTTAGTAGGCCCCTTACGGACCCTCCCCCGATAAGGATCGAAGCCCTCATCAAGAGGCAGCCGAGCGGTTACCCTGCTCGGCTATCCCCGGCTGGTAGCTCCCTACCCCACGACGCCAGGGATCAAAAGCCCTCGCCAAGAGGCACCGGGCAGTAACCCTACTCGGCCTGTCCTTAGTAGGCCTCTTACGGCCCCTCCCGCGCTAAGGATCAAACCCCTCTCCAGGAGGCCACCGAGCAGCTACCCTGCTCGGCGCATCCCCAGCGGGCAAACTCTTGCCCATCCGACACTGAGGATCTGAAGCCCTCATCGTGAGGCCGCCGAGTCCCTTCCTGCTCGGTGCATCCCCAACGTGCATCCTCTTGCCCATCAGACGCTGAGGATCTAAAGCCATCATCGCATGGCCATCGAGCAGCTACCCTGCTCGGCGCATCCCCAGCGGGCAACCTCCTGCCCATCCGACACTGAGGATCTGAAGCCCTCATCGCGAGGCCACCGAGCCCCTTCCTGCTCGACGCATCCCCAGTGGGCATCCTCCTGCCCATCAGACGCTGAGGATCTGAAGCCCTCATCGTGAGGCCGCCGAGTTCCTTCCTGCTCGGCGCATCCCAGCAGGCATCCTCCTGCCCATCAGACACTGAGGATCTGCAGCCCTCATCATGAGGCCGCCGAGTTCCTTCCTGCTCGGTGCATCCCCAGCAGGCAACCTCCTGCCCATCTGACGCTGAGGATCTGAAGCCCTCATCGTGATGCCGCTGAGTCCCTTTCTATCGGCGCATCCCCAGCGGGCATTCTCCTGCCCATCAGACGCTGGGGATCTGAAGCCCTCATCGTGAGGCCGCCGAGTTCCTTCCTGCTTGGCGCATCCCCAGCGGGCAACCTCCTGCCCATCCGGTATTGAGGATCTGAAGCCCTCATCGCGAGGCCGCCGAGTCCCTTCCTGCTCGGCTCATCCCCAGCGGGCATCCTCCTGCCTATCAGATGCTGAGGATCTGAAGCCCTCATCGTGAGGCCGCCGAGTTCCTTCTTGCTCGACGCATCTCCAGCGGGCATCCTCCTGCCCATCAATGCGGTGGGTCCAAAGCCCTCCTCGTGAGGCCGCTGAGTAGTTTCCTGCTTAGCGCATCCGCAGCGGGTAGCTTTCTACCCTACAAAGACACGAATCCAAGACCCGCCGAATAAACTCATACTAAATGCGCGATCAGCGCCTCAACTCCGGCAAAGGGAGGATACCGACCTTCCCCCACTCGTCCTTCGTTCGGCTTATACTCAATGCGCGACAATAAGAATGCCGTGTCGTCCCCGAACAATCCATCACGAGGAATTACCAGCACCAAGCCGCACAGAAAGAACCAAGCAGTCCACTCTCGACCTGACCCACGAATAGATCGGAACGAGAGTGGGGGGGCTAATGATGATGCTCGATAACGGTAATTCCTTAGATCATGACTGTTGGGGTAAAAATTTACACCCCGGTTGACCAAGTCAAAATCAAAGTCAAGCTCAAGCCAGGTGAGCCCAAGCCCAGATCCAGTGGGCCTATGCCCGGGTCGAGCCAGAACATGAAGCGGCCGGCCTCCCCCCATGCCAAGATAAAAATTTTGTAATAAATAATTTTGTTGTATTTCTTTTATTTTATTTTATGGATAAATGTAAGAAAAATAGGCATAAAGCCAAATTTTTGTAAAGCCCATGGCTTATGTGCAAAAAGAAATGGCACATGAGCCATGGGATAGGCAAAATGCCATTGTGTGAAGCCCAAGGGGCTATGTGTAAAGTGTGTAGCCTATAAAGGCAAGGATAATGAAATATCCAAAGGACTTTTTTTCTCTCTCTCAAAATTTTCTTCAGATCTGAGATCTTTTCTCCTTCTTCAAGGTTCCAAAACCTTCCTTTTTCTTTTGAATTAAATCAAGAGTTTTACTCTTCCTTTTATAAAACAAATTAGTTTTTCACCACAAAACCCATAAAGGGGAACTCAGATCTTCCATTAGATCTCAAAAAGAAGAGATTTTTAGAAATCGCATATCTCTTGATCTTCAAGATCCAGCTAACAGAGGAGGAGGAAGAAGAACATCGTTCACTAAACCCAAAAAAAAAAAAACACACACACACACTCAGGAGTCTAACTCCTCTTTGATTTCTCTTCTGAGAAATTTTTTTTTAGGCTAAAAGCCTCTTTTTCTCGCAGGCGCTCAAGCGCAGAGCGCCCGCGTGCCGACACGTGGCGCGCTTGCGCTCCAGCGCAAGCGCTCGAGCGCAAGTCGCCCCCGTGCCGACACGTGGCGCGCTTGCGCTCAAGCGTAAGCGCTCGAGCGCAAGTCGCCCCCGTGCCGACACGTGGCGCGCTTGCACTCCAGTGCAAGTCGCCCCCGTGCCGACACGTGGCGCGCTTGAGCTCCAGCGCAAGTCGCCCCCGTGTCGACACGTGGCGCGCTTGCGCTCGAGCGCAAGTGCTCGAGCGCAAGTCACCCCCGCGCCGACACGTGGCGCGCTTGTGCTTAAGCGCCCAGCACTCGAGCGCAGAGCGCCCACGTGCCGACACGTGGCACTCTAGCGCCTGAGCGCACAGCACCTAGGCGCACAGCGCCCAAGGTGCTGTCCCCACGCATCCTTTGGATGTCTTTTCCCCTTTTTATATATATACATGTATATCTGTATATGTGTATACATATTTACATACACATATACTCCACGACACTGTCCCTGTTAGAAAAAAATTTCTAACGGGGCGCTGCCCCGCACCCCGTAAGGGGGCTGCTAGCCCCCTTGACCCCCAGCCCGCTATCCGGGTAGCGGGACCCCCGTAAAAACTCTGCGTGGCTCCCGATATATTTAAACCCCCCTCTAAAACAAAACACACGTACACTGCACATCGAGTTCGCATGACCAGTTTAACCCGTCAATCGGAGGTTCCCTCGCCCCAAAGGCGGGGGGTAATTAACGGCAGCTTAGTCCGCGGCTGCCGGAGATTCGGATCCCCACAATCAATAAACCCCGGCCTACCCTAGGCAGGGGGAATCTGTAGTACGCCTGACAAGCACGCGGGTATTCCCATCTCAATGGGGTGACGAAAAACACCCTACAGATTCTGGCACGCCCGGTGGGACCAATCTCTCCTCCCATATTTCGGGTTAAACGTTCATACGAACTCAATCAATATACATATCGATTGCCTATACTGAAATGATGTTCTTTTTTCCATGCAGCGATCAACCTTCGACGACAATGTCTCCCCAGACGAATTCAGCTTCCAGCGTGACCCCGATTCCGTACGTGGTCAAGATCAACGCTCGTGTGGTTCTCCCCGCATGCCTCAGTCGACAGTGGGAGGAACCGCCCCGCCAGTTTGGCTCCGTCATCATCTACCCTGCCGGAAGCGCTCATCTGGTGGAAATCCCGGCGGAACAGGTGGCCAAGCCAGTCCCAAGGGGCAAGAGGCCGAATGTTGTGATTGCTAAGGCACCACGACCGAAACTTAAGAGGGTGTCTGAACGACTCCCTGGCACTCCAGCTGGGGGCAAGACTTCCGGTGCGAAGGGCAACATCAAACGTCGCGGACGAGCTCAGGCGGTGACTCCAACAAATGCACAATCGAGCGTATCTCCAAGCCCTTCCATTGCACGGTCTGCGGCGTCTTCCCAAAGAGCTGAAGTCTGCCAAGTGCTTAGAACAGAAAAGTTAAGGCAGAAGCGGCTCAGGTATCGAGCCAACAAGAGGGCCAGGGCTTCGGCCAAATGGAATTGTGTGAAGTTCCAAGTGCAGGGTTGCCCCACAACGATGGCTGAGTCGGACGTAAGAATTAGCAATTCCTTCGAGCCTCTGAAGTGGGTTCAGAAAAATGCCATGACCGCCAGAATCAAGAAGACGGCGGTCCGAACAGTGCCACAAAGAGACGTGTCCCGGCCCCAACAGAAAACGTATGACACTGTCTCTTCAAGAGTCTATCAAGCACTCTGTGCCGCATGAAAGCAGCAGGGTAAACCCAGAAAAGAAGCGCCAGCACCATTCAAGAACCTGGTTAGGCCAGCCGCCTTCAATCGACCGTCCGCTACCGAAACAGGAGGGCCAAGACAGCGATCCGTGAAATCAGCCGCCGATAATAAAAAGACGGCTGGATATGTCGTCCATACGGTCTATATGGCGGGCGGGCGTCCCAGCGACAACCTTCGCAGCAAAAGCAAGGATGGGGCCACCACATCCCAAGTCCAATCTGGCTTGAATGTGGTTGCCGCTTCCCAAGAACAGTCGCCTCCGTTGGATGAAGAAAACCCTCTCGAGGAGGAAGATGGGCAGAAAGACCTCTCGGTCCATGCAGAGTCAAGCTCGGACAGCGAGGAAGAGCCGACTTTCCGCCCCAGGACCGCAGAGCAAGAGCTGCTTCAAGAGCTTTAAAAACAGCTCAGGAGCAAAGATAAAGAGATGGCCAAGCTCTATTCAAAGATTGACGACTTAACGAATGTGGTGATGCAGCTTACGGCTCAAATTGCTCGAGCGCCTCCCAATCAGGCACAAGCCGCTACTAATCAGCCGGGTGATGACAATCCGAGGCAGCCAATGCCTGTTCCTTTGGGACCAAGACTGGTCGAGCCGCATGAAAGCCGGCCACATTCCGCTTCTGGGGACGCCTTGGCCCCAGATAGCATTATCCCGCTAACACAGGATCGGATAATGGATTTGGTCACCAGCAAGGTTAAAACATTGGTGGCCGAAGCTGAAGCTCAGAAAGAAATCGACAGTAGTGGGCGGCCATACCCCACGCAGTACGATCTGATTGAGTTCCCAAGCGGCTACGTCATTCCTAAGTTCGGAAGATTTGATGGAACGGGGAATGCAAATCAGCACGTCGCCCACTTCAAAGCATCGTGCGGAAATACAGGGGGCAATGACGCGCTTCTTCTTCGTCAGTTTGTCAACAGCCTGACCGGCGTCGCCTTCGACTGGTATGCGAGTATACCGGACGGGTCCGTCATCACCTTTGCCCAAATGGAGTCCCTGTTTCGGCAAAGGTTCATGAGCGTCAGTGATAAAATCTCCATTGCCGACCTTGTGAGGACCAAGCCGGGGAAGAATGAAAGCAACACCGACTTTATCGCTCGATGGCGTAATCTCACAGTCAAGTGCGAACCGCCGCTGGAGCAGGACCAGTCCGTCAGCCTTCTCATTGGGAACCTCAGCAATTGGATGGTCCCATTCTTGTGTACAGCGGGCCTCAAGATATTTCAGGAGCTAACCAAGAAAGTCCAAATGCTGGAATGCTCGAAGCAAGAGTCCCCGCCGGATTCTCAGAGAGAGAAAACTTGGAAAAGCAAGCGGGACGACAACCGTAGAAGCGGGAGTTCCAGCAGTGCCAATGTCTTCAATGCGTCCGACAATGAAGAAAAGCGAAGGGCGGCCGAATCCAAAACTAACCGGTCTCGAAAGCCATTGCTGGGAGGAGATGGGCCTTCCCTAGAGGAGAAAAAGAACAAGGTTTACTCTTTCAGAAGGGACAAGGTCCGCAAGATATTTAAAGATGCCTTGAACAACGGCCTACAATTGCCGGAGTCGAAAAGACCCCAAGAAGCAAAAATGACCGACAATCCCCTGTATTGCCCATACCACCGAGTAGTGAGCCATGCGATCGAGGATTGCTATATCTTCAAGAACTGGGTCGAGAAGCAGTACAAGGCTGGAGAGATCGAGCTGTCCAAAAATGTGTTGGTGAACAATCAAGTTGCAACCACCAACTTTATACAGACAGAAACTGAAGCCTTCTGGGAGCAGACAGCCGATCCCGCTGCCCTGAGAAATGAAATGGACTCATCGCGGCCTCCGTGGAGTACGCACATATCTAATAAGACGAAGAAGATGATAAAGCTACTTCGGAAAGAACCCAGGACGGAATGGGAAGGGCAGAAGAAGCCTACCAGTCCAGCAGCCAATGCGGCTCCATCAGGCTCAAAATCCAAGAAGCTCAAGAAGAAGAAAAGTGCAGCTCGGCGCGAAAAAGAGTCTGCAGGGAGATCGACCATTCAAAAATATATCGATTCCCTCGAAGAATATGAACAAAGGGAAAGAACATTGATTCAATTGAAGGAATTCTTCCCTGTACAAGCGGCTGAAATTCTGGAGGAGTTAGAAGAAGACTCCAATGAAGAGATCCCAGTAGTGACCTGCTACGCCATCCATCTTGGCAGCGACTCCGAGGATGAGCTCTGTTTTTCCGAAGAGGACGAGGAGCTCACCACAAAGGCCAATCAAATCCAGCTCAGAAGCGGCAGGGCTCTACCGCCAAATGAGGGCAACGCCCCAAAAGGGAAGGAAAAACAAGTCGCTAATGAAGAAGATGGCAGAGAACCGGCTGATGAAAACATAAGTCCTTCCTCGGTGGACTATAATGTCTTGGCACATCTCCGGAAGCTTCCGTCTCTCCTGAGCATCTACGACGCCTTGGTCCTATCTAAGGAGCTTAGAGATGTTCTCATTCACGCTCTACAAAACCCCGAGCGGTATCAGGCTCACTTTGCGGAAATTAATATGAAAGAAGCCCAGCACGCTTTGCATGCCGCCGCAGTCACATTTAAGGACGAAGACTTACTATTGGGAACGGCTGAGCATAATCGGCCGCTTTACGTGACCGGGTACAGTGACGGAGATCGAATTAATCGCATATTGATTGATCCGGGGTCCTCAGTGAACATCATGAACTTGCGGACGCTGAAGAGTTTGTCAATGGACGTCCGACACCTGTCAAGGGAAAGGATTGTCATTCAAGTCTTCAACCAAAATTGCCAGCAAGTTCTGGGGTCCATAGCTCTGCCAATCAAATTCGGGGATCTGCAAACTGAAGCTAAGATATACGTGATCGATGCCGACACGTCTTATAAGATTCTCTTGGGGCGGCCGTGGCTCCACGATTACGGCATCATTCCGTCAACTCTCCATCAATGCATGAAGTATACTAAAAATGGCGAAGAAAGACGCATTGACGGAGACATCCAGCCGTTCGGTATGCATGAAGTCCGCTATGAAGATTCTCGGTACTTTATGAACCACCAAAATGCTAAGCCACAACTGACTGAGGATAGACCGGCCCCAAGACCCAAAAGCAAATCTGCGCCGGTTGTCACTTTCAAAAGTAAAAACGCCCAAGTGCGCCCACATTTCGGTAGCGACACTGATGAGTCCGACACTGGAAGCCCGTCCTTCCGTAAAACCCGCCCTCGTTTCGGCAGCGATACGGACGAATCTGTTACTGAAGGTCCATCTAGCAGCAAAGTCTGCCCTCATCTTGACAGTGACACTGAAGAGTCAGAAGAAGAGGACCTGCCGTGCAACAGCTGTGCAGATTGGACCCCTATGCAGCAAGCGAAACTAAGAGAGACCTTCGAAGTTGCAGAAGGGTCCCTAGCCGTCACAAGGGTGCCGGAGCAGATGTGCAAAGAGCTCAATGCGTTGTCGGTCTCCACCGTGGACCAGCTGAAAACTTTCTACATCCCCAGGAGGAAAAATGGACAGAAAGGCATCCTGTTTTACGGGTCAAACCCCGTTGTGCACCCGGACGATCTTTCTGTCGCGTGCCTTCCCTATGAGAGAGGCATAAGAGCCGTCCTCAATCCCAGATACTATGCGCCCGAGATGCGGGAATACTTTAAAAAGTGCGGATGCCGGTTATATCAAACGGAGTCCGAAGCAAAGTTTTACGAAGGGCTATGGCATCCACCCCAGGTCCGAGCACTCATCGATGGACGAATTCTAGACAGACGGGGAATAGGTTACATTCAACCTGATTCCAGAGCGTGCTACATGATCCATGTTGGTGAAGCTGGCGAAAGATCAGATGATGATGATGAGATAGCCGAGCCAGAAGAAGCTCCTCAAGAGCTTGAAGATGGCGGACAAGCAACCTTTGACGAGCTAACCGAGATTGACTTAGGAACGCCCGATAATCCAAGGCCGACCTACATCAGCTCGCTCTTGTCAGAGGAAATGAAAGCGCAGATAATTTTCCTGCTTCATGAGTTCGTCGACTGCTTCGCGTGGACATATAAAGAAATGCCTGGCCTTTCCCCTGAAGTGGCCGTACATAAGTTGGCTATATCTCCTGATGCTAAGCCAATCAAACAGGCTCCTCGAAGAATGAGAAGGGAACTAGAAGAAAAGGTCATCGAGGAAACTAAGAAGCTCATCGATGCCGGCTTCATCAGGGAAGAGAAATATGCAGACTGGATCGCATGCATAGTCCCAGTGAAGAAGAAAAATGGGCAGATCCGAGTTTTTGTCGATTTCAGGGACCTCAACAAGGCATGTCCTAAAGACGACTTCCCGCTACCGGTCATGGAAATGATGGTCGATGACACCTCAAATTACGAGCTGTTCACCTTTATGGATGGCTCGTCTGGATATAATCAGATCAAGATGTCGCCTGAGGATGAGAAGCACACAGCATTTCGAACCCCGATCGGAATATATTGCTACAAGGTAATGCCATTCGGACTGAAGAACGCAGGTGCTACATATCAAAGGGCAATGACTAATATCTTTGATGACCTAATCCATAAAGTCGTCGAATGCTATGTTGATGATCTGGTCGTCAAGACTAAAGCCAAGGCCGATCATATCCAAGATCTTAGGACCGTTCTTACCAGACTGAGGGAATATGACCTAAAGATGAATCCTCTGAAATGCGCTTTTGGCGTGTCGTCGGGAAAATTCCTGGGCTTCATAGTCCGACATCGAGGGATCGAAGCTGACCCATCAAAGATAAAGGCCATCATGGAAATGCCCCCTCCGAAGAGTCTGACGCAGCTAAGATCTTTTCAAGGCAAGCTCGCGTATATACGGAGGTTTATCTCAAATTTATCAGGAAGATGTAGGCCCTTCTCAAAGCTCATGAAGAAAGGAGCTCCTTTTATCTGGGATGCCGAATGTCAAGCAGCGTTCGAAAGCATCAAACAATACTTGTTGCACCCTCCAGTGCTGGCCGCTCCCATTCTAAATAAACTGCTGATTCTCTACACTGCCGCGCTGGATGAGTCACTCGGTGCGCTCCTTGCCCAGAATAACGAAGAGGGAAAAGAAAATGCCCTCTACTACCTTAGTCGAACTCTAGTCGGGGCGGAACACAACTATTCCCCAATCGAAAAGCAATTCCTGGCTCTGATATTTGCAGTGAAGAAGCTGAGGCACTATCTGCTTGCTCATCGGGTTATGCTGATCTCCAAGGTCGACCCGCTCAAACACTTGATGACCAGAGCGAGCCTAGCCGGCAGAATGGCAAGATGGGCTGTCATGTTACTTGAGTTTGACATAGTTTATACTCCTCAGAAAGCAGTGAAAGGGCAAGCTCTTGCAGACTTCCTCGCCGCTCATCCTATATCAGAAGGGTCGCCGCTAAATTGTGAGTTACCCGACGAACAAGTGCTGCACCTCGAGGGAGATGAGCCATGTTAGGAGCTCTACTTCGATGGGGCCTCATCGATAAGGACCTCCAGTAAATCAAGCGTCCCGGAGATAAAAGCAGGGATAGGATTGGTGTTCATCACACCATCAATGGGAACCCTACGGCGTTCTTTCGCTCTCACCGAGCCTCGGACAAACAATGAAGCTGAGTATGAAGCTCTAATAGCTGGTTTGGAGCTCGCCGTAGAAATGGAAATCCGTCGGCTATGAGTTTACGGTGACTCCCAGCTCGTCGTCAACCAAGTAAGCGATGATTATAAAATATATAAACCCGAGTTAGCTCGGTACAGAGGCCGAGTGGTGGAACTCATGAAACGGTTCACTCACATTGAACTAATGAGAGTCCCTAGAGCGTTGAATGGAAAGGCTGACGTACTCACTCGCTTAGCCAAGGAGCTGGCTGATCCTGACATGGACGAAATTCTGATCACAGTCAGGAGCCGATAAATTCTACCCCCAGTCTCTCTACGAGAAGAGGAAAGCACGGAACAGAAAAGCAGTCCTGCCGAAGAAGCTTCGATCATCCAAGACGAGCCCGATTGGAGAGAACCCTTCATAGAGTACCTCCGATACGACAGGCTGCCCGAAGAAAAATCTGCGAGGATTCAGCTGAAGAAGAGAGCTCTCCGATACGTGTTTGTAAATGATACGTTATACCGCAGGTCATATGACCAACTCTGGCTCAGGTGCCTGTCATCGGCCGAAGCCCAAAAAGTCATAAAAGAAGTTCACTCAGGCGTTTGCGGTTCTCACCAATCTGGCCCCAAGATGCGACTGCAGATTAAACGGCTTGGGTATTACTGGCCCACCATGATACGGGATTGCGGAGAGCATGCAAAGAAATGTTATATCTGCCAAATTCACGGTGATTTTATTCACAAGCATCCCAATCCATTGCATCCTACGGTGGCGTCGTGGCCCTTCGAAGTCTGGGGCACCGACATTGTTGGCCCAATTGATCCTCCGTCATCCAAAGGCCATCGGTTCATACTGGCTGCGACAGACTACTTCTCCAGATGGGCTGAAGCTGTCCCGCTAAAAGAAGTCAAGACAAAAGATATTCTGACATTCTTCCAGCATAATATTCTATACCGCTTCGGTACACCAAGAAGAATCATTTCTGACAACGGGCCTTCTTTCAAGAGCTTCAATGTCTCAAGGTTCGCTACTCAGCACAAGATAGACTGGAGGTATTCCTCCATCTATAATCCAAGAGCCAACGGGCTAGCCGAAGCCTTCAATAAGACTCTATGCAAGCTCCTGAGGAAAAATGCTTCAGCCAACAAGAGAGACTGGAATCTCAAACTTCACGAGGCGTTGTGGGCATATCGTACCACGCACCGTACTCCAACTCAGTCCACTCCATACTCATTGCTCTTCGGAGTGGAGGCGGTTCTCCCCCTCGAAGTCGAAGTTCCAAGCTTAAGAATGGCCGTTCAGCACGAGTTGACGGAGGAGGAAAACGTTCTCCTTCGACTTGAAGAGCTCGATACCCTCGAAGAAAAGAGGCTCGCGGTGCAGCAAAATCTGGAGCTATACCGAGCCCAAATGTCACGAGCTTATGACAAGATAACCCGTCTCCGCTCTTTCAAGAAAGGTGAATTGGTGTTGGTCATCAAAAGACCGATCATCCCCAATCGACATGCCAAGGGAAAATTTGAGCCAAACTGGGAAGGACCATACGTCATCGAGAAAGTGTTCGACAGAGGATCCTACCAACTAATAAGTGCCGAGGGAGAAAGGCCCATGCCACCCATCAATGGCCGATATCTCAAGAAATACTACACGTGAATCCTCCAAGTCGCAGGCGAATTGAGCACATCAACCCTACGGTCTGGATCATACATCCTGCAAAACCGTATACAATCCACGGGCGTAAATGGCCCCTATCTCTCCCAAATCTTGCCGGTGAGACTACTTTTAAAGTCCCACCAGCGGCAAGAAAAAAGAAAAAAAGAAAAAGAAAAAAAAGATAATAAAAGAAACAAAAAAAAATAAACGGTATGTCCACAAGCAAAACGGGCACGGATGAAAACCCGAAAGGGCTTCGTGAGTAAAAACAGCAGGACTACCGGCAAGTCTGTGAAAACCCGAAAGGGCGTAAACTCGTGAAAGGAGATGAAATACACTCGCAAAGTCCTCTCGACCTTGTGAGGAGAAAACCCTGCGTGAGATCCTTACGACTCACAAAGGAGCAACACACTTAGGAATCCTCACGATTCCTAAGGAGAAAATACACCTGCGGGATCCTTACGACTCATAGGGAGAAAATGCTTTTATGGGACCCTCATGGCCCATAAAATTGAAAAGCCTTAGGGGATAGGGATCTAAACCTGTCTCCTAAGCCATCGTTCCCCAACGGGCAACGGCAAATGATGAGTCGCTCCTGGCATTTCGCTTCAGTGTTAGCGGTGCTGATACCGACCAAAAACCCAAATCCCAAGTCCTCCCAAGGCAAATGATGAGTTGCTCCTGGCATTATTCCAGTGCAGCAATGCTGATGCTAAACAAGATCCAAATTCCAAGTCCCCAAACGGCGAATGATGAGTCGCTCCTGATACCATATTCCAGTGTAGCGATGCAGACGCCAACCAAAATCTAATTTCTCAAAGTTCTCCGGCCCTACAGTGGGTTCCCAAGTTGACCATCGTATACAATCCACGGGCTCAAATAATTCTCATCATACCCATGCCCCACTGTAATCACCAGTTACGCGGCTGGTCTCCGCTTCGGGAATGATGCTCCATTGATAAGACCCACTCATGTGTCCTCACGATATATGAGGAGAACAAACCTTTGTAGGATCCTTACGACTCATAAAGGAAAAACATACTTAGGAGTCCTCACGACTCCTAAGGAGAAAATACACCTGCAGGATCCTTACGACACGTAGGGAGAAAATGCTTTTATGGGACCCCCACGGCCCATAAAATTGAAAAGCCTTAGGTGATAGGGATCTAAACCTGTCTCCTAAGCTATCGCTCCCCAATCCCCAAATGGCGAATGATGAGTCGCTCCTGGTACTATATTCCAATGCAGCGATGCAGACGCCGACCAAATTCCAAATCCCATACCCCAACGGCGAATGATGAGTCGCTCCTGGTACCATATTCCAGTGCAGCGATGCAGACGTTGACAAAGTCCCGAAATTTTTCAGGCCCTACGGTCTGGATCATACATCCTGCAAAACCGTACACAATCCACGGGCGTAAAACAATCCCAACCTCTCCCAAGTCCTACTGATGATGATTCGCTCCTGGTACCATATTCCAGCATAGCGATGCTGATGTCAACCCAAATCAAAATCAACAAGTCAACATCCACTCCGACACCGCAGAAAGCGGAGCAAGTCAGAATCCAATCTCGACACCGCAAGAAGCGGAGCAAGTCAAGTTTACCCCTGACACTGCAAGAAGCAGAGCAAGTCAAATCAAGCACCGACCGTCCAAGTCGCAAAAAGGGCAGAACCGACCGTCCAAGTCGCAAAAAGGGCAGAACCGACCGCCCAAGTCGTTAAAATGGCAGCACCGACCGTCCACGTCGCTAAAAGGGCAGCATCGACCGTCCAAGTCGTAAAAAGGGCAGAACCGACAATCCAAGTCGCAAAAAGGGCAGCATCGACCGTCCAAGTCGTTAAAATGGCAGCACCGACCGTCCACGTCGCTAAAATGGCAGCACCGACCGTCCATGTCGCAAAAAGGGCAGAACCGACCGCCCAAGTCGTTAAAATGGCAGCACCGACCGTCCACGTCGCTAAAAGGGCAGCATCGACCGTCCAAGTCGCAAAAAGGGCAGAACCGACCGTCCAAGTCGCAAAAAGGGCAGAACCGACCGTCCAAGTCGCAAAAAGGGCAGCATCGACCGTCTAAGTCGTTAAAATGGCAGCACCGACCGTCCACGTCGCTAAAATGGCAGCACCGACCGTCCATGTCGCAAAAAGGGCAGAACCGACTGTCCAAGTCGCTAAAATGGCAGCATCGACCGTCCAAGTCGCAAAAAGGGCAGCATCGACCGTCCACGTCGCTAAAATGGCAGCACCGACCGTCCACGTCGCAAAAAGGGCAGAACCGACCGTCCAAGTCGCTAAAAGGGCAGTACCGACCGTCCAAGTCGCAAAAAGGGCAGCACCGACCGTCCAGATCGCAAAAAGGGCAGCGCAGGATTCTTACAAAGCGGGAACCAGATCACTCCGGGCCAGAGAAAACGTCTATCACGGACACTCCGTCTCGGAGACATGTCAAGCAACGACCGTCCATGTCGTAAAAAGGGCAGTGCCAGCTTCCCAAAAAGCGGGAACCAAATCAAGTCGCCTCCACGTGAAAGAAGATCCATCAATTTCATGCACACGACCCACATATGTGGTGTGCATTTATTGATGGGGGGCAATTTGTTGGGGTAAAAATTTACACCCCGGTTGACCAAGTCAAAATCAAAGTCAAGCTCAAGCCAGGTGGGCCCAAGCCCAGATCCAGTGGGCCTATGCCCGGGTCGAGCCAGAACATGAAGCGGCCGGCCTCCCCCCATGCCAAGATAAAAATTTTGTAATAAATAATTTTGTTGTATTTCTTTTATTTTATTATATGGATAAATGTAAGAAAAATAGGCATAAAGCCAAATTTTTGTAAAGCCCATGGCTTATGTGCAAAAAGAAATGGCACATGAGTCATGGGATAGGCAAAATGCCATTGTGTGAAGCCCAAGAGGCTATGTGTAAAGTGTGTAGCCTATAAAGGCAAGGATAATGAAATATCCAAAGGACTTTTTTTCTCTCTCTCAAAATTTTCTTCAGATCTGAGATCTTTTCTCCTTCTTCAAGGTTCCAAAACCTTCCTTTCTCTCTTGAATTAAATCAAGAGTTTTACTCTTCCTTTTATAAAACAAATTAGTTTTTCACCACAAAACCCATAAAGGGGAACTCAGATCTTCCATTAGATCTCAAAAAGAAGAGATTTTTAGAAATCGCATATCTCTTGATCTTCAAGATCCAGCTAACAGAGGAGGAGGAAGAAGAACATCGTTCACTAAACCCAAAAAAAAAAAAACACACACACACTCAGGAGTCCAACTCCTTTTTGATTTCTCTTCTGAGAAATTTTTTTTAGGCTAAAAGCCTCTTTTTCTCACCGGCGCTCAAGCGCAGAGCGCCCGCGTGCCGACACGTGGCGCGCTTGCGCTCAAGCGCAAGCGTTCGAGCGTAAGTCGCCCCCGTGCCGACACGTGGCGTGCTTGAGCTCCAGCGCAAGTCGCCCCCGCGCTGACACGTGGCGCAAGCGAGCGCAAGTCGCCCCCGCGCCGACACGTGGCGCGCTTGCGCTCAAGCGCAAGTGCTCGAGCGCAAGTCGCCCCCGCGCCGACACGTGGCGCGCTTGTGCTCAAGCGCAGAGCGCCCACGTGCCGACACGTGGCACTCTAGCGCCTGAGCGCATAGCGCCCAAGGTGCTGTCCCCACGCATCCTTTGGATGTCTTTTCCCTTTTTTATATATATACATGTATATCTGTATATGTGTATACATATTTACATACACACATACTCCACGACACTGTCCCTGTTAGAAAAAAATTTCTAACGGGGCGCTGCCCCGCACCCCGCAAGGGGGCTGCTAGCCCCTTTGACCCCCAGCCAACTATCCGGGTAGCGGGACCTCCGTAAAAACTCTGCGTGGCTCCCGATATATTTAAACCCCCCCTCCAAAACAAAACACACGTACACTGCACATCGAGTTCGCATGACCAGTTTAACCCGTCAATCGGAGGTTCTCTCGCCCCAAAGGCGGGGGGTAATTAACGGCAGCTTAGTCCGCGGCTGCCGGAGATTCGGATCCCCACAATCAATAAACCCCGGCCTACCCTAGGCAGGGGGAATCTGTAGTACGCCTGACAAGCGCGCGCGTATTCCCATCTCAATGGGGTGACGAAAAACACCCTACAATGACACATGGCAGATGACGTATCCCAGAGCATGCAAGGAAGAACCTACAGTGGCCGACCAGACCACTCCTATGCCCGTCCTATCGACCAACGTTGGCTCACATCCGAGCCCCTGCACAACTGGCCTCCTCGGCCTACCAGCTCGTCTCCGGGCTACCACAGAACTAAGATACCTCGGCTCTCCTGCTCGTCCGCGAGCTCTTCCCCCCGTCCGCGAGCTCTCCCGCCGAGGTCATCTTCCTCGGTCTAATCGACCGACCAACGGTACCGCTCACAGGCGCAACCGCCATCCCGTGAATCTCGCCATGCGCGAGATATCCGCCAGCCACATCCCACGTTCTACGCCATCATGATCCCCCATTAACGAGCCTGTCTCGCCATTAATGAGAGATCCCGCTCATCACGCGGGCGTGACGTCGGGAGCGTAACTGCCGGCGTGATTCTCGCGCCTGCCCTGCCTGCTGCCACCGCTATATAAACCCCTTCTTCAGATGATTCAAGTAAGCCATTTTTACTCCACTAAGCCGTTACTCTGCTCGGATCTCTAGTCTAACTTGACCGTCGGAGTGTCCTCGGTAGTACAACCATCCCGGGACTTCCTTGCAGGTAGCTCGGCAGCCACAACCTCAAACCCATTGAGATCCACACGCTTTAGGAGCGACAGCCTCCAGATCCAATCTCAGCCACCCATCGCCGCCATCAGCAGATCAACGGAAGGTAACATCTTGGCGCGATCCAGGTTGCGTCACAGGAGGAAAGATGGATGTGGATGGAAAGTGATAAAGTACTTTTCAAATTCTTTCCTTTTTATCAAACAAAGAAAACTAGATACTCATTTCCTTGTGTAATTTCTTTATAGCGAACAGAACAAACAACAATTAATACGTTTTTCATATTTTATTTCTATTTCATTTGCCGGCTTCTTTCTTATTTTCATTAAACCCAAATTAATACAAATAAATACCCATTTATTTACCCCCAGTCAAACCCTAGATCCCCAAATCAAACACGCACCCCTCAGATTTCTTGATGTGGATTGGGCCTTGATAGATGTAGGGTTTTGGATTCGACATCTCTTATTGGGTCTTACCTAGTACTGCTAATTACAACTCTCATTCATTCTGAGCTTATTGGATCCGAAGCATTCAAAAATCAATGGAGGAAGAGACTGCGCTAAGCTCTCAAGAACACGAAGAAGCAGAAGAAGAGAGAGAAAAGGAAGAGAAAATTGTGATCTTTTTGGGTTCTTTGGATGGATACATCACTCTCTTAGATTCTTTGTCTGAAACCCTTCGGAAGGTCAGTCATCTAACCCTAAATCGCTCTTTTTTTTTTAAACTTTTTGAAATATTTTAAGTAATTGTTTTTCATTTGATTTTAGACGCGTATAGATGATAATTGCACCAATTTCGAATTTTTTGTATTACTAATGCTTCTGAATTTTGACAAATTGGGTCATCTTTAATTTTGCACATATCCATTATCTTGGTATCTAGTAAAAGAATTTTTGCATCGAACCTGGAACTCACTCTTAATTAGTGATAAAATTTTCCATATTTTCTTGTGATAATCCTAGAAGGGGATATGATGGATTTGCTATAGAGGAAAAACTTACTTTCGACACAAAGGCAACCGGAGTGAGATAGAATAACCAACTAAATTTCGATACATTTCGTTAACAAATTAAAGCATATGAAATCTTCAAAGCCCTAGTACTAAGCTCTTCATGGAAACCATACATGGGAAGGCATTGTTGAGGTGGACATGGTTTTATTTTTTCTAGAATTATTACCATATTTTTCTTAAGTAAATTGGATTTTATGCTTAAGATGGTTACCATCAGTGCGGTCAATGTGTAAGGCACCGCGAGGGACACAAAGGGGGCAGTGTGCTTGAGGCACAAGGCGCACTCCTTAGACGCGTGCCCGGGGAAGTGAGGTGCATAAGTATTTTTTTGGACATTAAAAATGTAATTTGTTTACATATTTTACACCTAATTAACAACCGCATCAATTTGACAATGATTTTAATTACTAATGGTTTTATTAATTTCTTATCACTAATTCACTATTCCTTTAATCATAAAAAGTAAACCAATTCAGTTTTCAAGTTTGTTTTATTTTTTACAGGAAAAATCTGGATAGGCAGAGAATTCAATTATTTGCAAATTTAAAAAATCTTAATTGTCAGGAGAAAAAGCATAACAAGCTTGATGTTTGCTAAATAAAAGATACACTACTCTTTTGTTAAGTCCAAACAAAGAGGGATAATAGAATAAGAAAAGGATAATCAAGAATGATAGAATGAGCTAAATTTTGTTCAATTTTTATGTTTCCTATATGAGAAACGTAGAAAATTCTTACAAACTTCACTTTCGTGAGAAGAATTATCCTAAATTGAATTTGCCAATGCCCTAGCTCTTGTCGTTCTTAGTCCCGTGCCCTAGCACCCACGATGGAAAATAGAATGCGTGTGTGAGGTTTCTCGTTTAAAATTGAGGATTTTATGAGGGTTTGGGTTTTGGGAGCTCAAAAAGCTCATATTTCAAACCCCCAATAGAAATTTAAGGTGAGGCATGCGAGGGCGCACCTGAGGCGCTATCAAGTGCACCTCAACAATTTCATGCACCTCAATATCTTCAGAGGTGCTTCGGTGCGCCTGACTACGCCTTATGCCTCAGGCACATGCTTTAGTGCGCCTATGATGGCACTGGTTACCATGAATACCATCAAAGATGTTAATCTTTCTTCATATGCACAAACTGTATAGTAAGTTTACCAACATATACACGCATAAGCCGCTTAACAATTCCCCTATGCACCATATCTTGAAAGATATGCATCATGTATTATAAGATATTGAGGGGCACCGTTTCAAAATATCTAAATAAGCATTCACTACACCCATTGATTGTTATTGAAATACCAAGTTACAACCCTGAAAGGGGTGACTAAGGTTTAAAACAAATACTTGCTAATTTGCAATCTAATGAAGCATATACCACAAAATTATAACAATTAATAATTGTAGAGTGTTTTTCGTCACCCTATTGAGTAGGAATACGCGCGCTTATCAAGCATGCACAAATTCCCTCTTTCTGGGGTAGGCTGGGTTCATTGATTGTGTGGATCCAAATCTCCGGCAGCTGCGGACTAAGCTCCTACTTTTGGAGCGAGAGAATCTCCGATTGACGGGTCAAACTGGTTATGCGAACTCAATGTGATTTATTGGTTCTTGAAAGTAATGCAGAAGGGCGTGTTCATTTTATTTATTCTATTTGTGACAAAAATATTTTATTTATTCAAAAGAAATATTTTCTTCTCTATTTTTTTATTTATTTATATTTTATTATATTTTTTTATTAAAGACGAGAAGGGACACGTGCACGGCACGTGCTGGCGGTGGTAGCTCACGTGAGCGCCACGTGAGCAACCGCGAGGCAAGCTCACGTGAGCGCCCGAGGGGAAGCTCACGTGAGCGCCATGTGACCCCCAACGGGGTGCTCACGTGGCGCTCACGTGAGGCGTGCAGGGTGGGGGCTAAGCCCCCTGCTTGGAGTTGAGCTTCCCGAAGGATTCTGCTTGGAGTTAAACTTCAAAAAAAAGATTTTTGTTCGGAGTTAAACTCCTGGAAAAAAAGATTTTTGTTTGGAGTTAAGCTATTATTCGGGGTTAAACTCCTAAAAATGATTTTTATTCGGAATTAAACTCCAAAAATAGGATTTTTTATTCGGAGTTGGACTTCTAAAAGGATTTTTATTCGGAGTTAAACTCCTAAAAAAGGATTTTTATTCGGAGTTAAACTCATAAAATATTTTTATTTAGAAAACTAATAGGGGTCTCTTGAACCTTCAAGATTTATGTCTTGGATGATGAAAAGAGACCGCTTTCTTCTCTTTTGAGCCTTCAATCCTCTCAAAGTGAGATTTTCGGAAATGAGTCTCCTTCCTCTCTTTTTTTGGATCTTGAACAAGGATGAGATTTAAAATCTCCACTTTCAGAGGTTCGATGTGAGATTTGAATTCCCTTTCAATGATTTTATAGTGAAAAACTATTTTTTTTAAAATGGAAGAGAAACTCTTGATTTAATTCAAAAGGAGAAGGAAGAAGCTTTAAAACTTTGAAGGAGATGCAAAATCCTAGAAATTTTTAGGAGAGAATATTATTCCTTATTTTCTCATATGATTGGCTTTATATAGCCTTTACATTTCATTTGGGCTTTTGGGCTTTTACCAGTTGCCCTTTTGCCAATTACATTTATTCATAAAAAAGAAATTACTTTAAATTTATTTTTCGCATAATTTTTTCTTCTTGGTATGGAGCCGGCTTCACTTGGGCTTGACTTCGTCTCGGGTCTTCTTGACTTCGTTTCGGGTTTGGACCCACTTGTTCGCGGTTTGACTGACTTTTAGTCAATGAGGTGTAAATTTTGATCCAACAAAGTGCCCTCCATCAATGAATGCACACATGGGCCGTGTGCATGAAACTGATGGATCTTCCTTCGTGAAGAGCTTAATTTCGAGGTGCAGAGAATAATTTCAGGGGTATAATTCCAGGGTCGGAGTATTATTCCGAAGAGCGAAGCATAATTTCAGGGTCGGATCATCATTCCGATGAGCGGAGCATAATTCCAAGAGTATCATTCCGAGGAGCGGAGCTTAATTCCAGGATGGAAGCATTATTCCGATGAGCGGAGCATTATTCCAGAAATCTCATCATTCCGAGGTGAGGAGCATAATTTCGTGGACGGAGCGTCATTCCGAGAAGTGGAGCATAATTCCATGAGGTGATATATTCTCAGACGAATCATAGTTTCGACGGAGGGTTTCGGGGGAAGCATAATTCCGACACCGGACAGATGTATCCCAAGACGAAGCATAATTCCAACGCGGTATTCCGGGAAGAAGCATGATTTCAACGTGGGGGCAGATAGTTGGTTGACCTGATTGATTTGGTTTGATTTAGGAGTTTCATGTCCATCCAGCAGGACTTTCGAGCTTGGGAACACCGTCAGATGGGACTGATTTGATTCTTGCCCTTTTGGCGGGATGTTTGAATTTGAGTTGAAATTTGAATTGTAACTGGATGTGATTCTGAGTTTGGAATCTGTGTTTTAGGTTGGCATCAGTATCGCTATACTGGAATATGGTATCAGAAGTGAATTATTATTTGCCTTGGGAGAACTTGGAATTAGGATTTTGGGCCGGCATCAGCACCGCTAACACTGATGTATAGTGCCAGGAGCAACTCATTATTTGCTTTTATCCATTTGGGAGTGATGGCTTAGAAGGCAGGTTTAGGTCCATGTCACCTAAGATTTTTCAATTTTATGAGCTGTAAGGTCTCATAAGAGTATTCTCTCTACGAGTCGAAAGTATCTCGTATGTGTATCTTCTTCCTAGGAGTCGTAAGAATCCCAAGTGTGCTTTCACCTTGTGAGTCGTAAGGATTTCACAAAGGTGTGTTTTTCTTACGAGTCGAGAGGATCTTGTAAGTGTCGTTCTCCTCATGTATCATGAGGATACATAAGTGGGTCTTCTCAAATGAAGCATAATTCCAAGGGCCGAGACTTGCCGCGGGGCTGGATTACGGTAGGACATGAGTATGATTTAGCTTGTTTATGCTCGTGGATTGTATACGGTGCACGCGAAGCGTCGGGCTTGTAGGGTTGGGAGAATTTGAGAAAATTGGATTTTGGTTTTGGGTTGGCGTCTACATCGCTACACTGGAATAGTACCAACAGCGACTTATCATTCGCCATTGGGACATTTGGAGATTTGAAATTTTGTTGGCGTCTGCATCGCTATAATAGAATATGGTACTAGGAGCAACTCATCATTCGCCATTGAAAGGGGTGAGATGTTTATTTATATATACATATATATTCCCAGTTTAACGATTTAGAGGTCAAGCTTTTTTTTACCATGATTGCTCTATCATTTCAGCTTTTTTTATCACGAAGGTCGTGATTGCCCCATCATTTCGGCCATTCATTCGCGGCTGCCCTATCATTTCAGATTTTTATCTTTATTTTTATTCACTGATTTTTATTGCAAGCTGCCCATCATTTCGGTTTATTTATTTATACATATTTTTCCTCCCAGTTTAACGACTTAAGGGTCAATCATGTGCGCTTATTCAATCTTCTCGCGTTTTGATTTTGGCGAAACTGAATCGATGACCGTGACTTGGTGATTTGCCAGCGCATCAAAGGACAATGAGGTTTTCTCAATCTTGTATTGGTTCTCCATCCAGTCTTTAAACACGTAACCGTTCTCGATAGTATGACTCACCATTCTATGATATGGGTAGTACATGGGATTGCCAGTCATATTTGCTTCATATGGTCTTTTTGGAATGAGCAACTGCAGACCGTGACTTAAGGGCATTCTCGAATATTATGCGAACTTCGTCCTTCTTGAACGAGTAGCTTTTCTTCCCTCTCTTTATCAGAGTCGGCGCTTTTCCCGGTACCGGTCTTTGAGGCCGATTGGTCTTTGGTTCACTTGTCGTTTGCTTACCCCGATTGGTACGCGCATCGAAAGGGCTGGATGCTGGTTGCAGCCGACTTTCGCAAAGATGCTCTGCTCTTGGACTGGAGGGAATATATGTTGGTTGTTTCAGGGTATCAATCCCTGGTCTGTGAACCAAACCTTGATTTTGTTGCAATTGCATTCGCGTGACTTGGATCATGAGATTTTTCACAACATTCGCGAGATCGTTGACTTTGGATAGATCTTGGCCAACTTCTCGTCCTTGCCTTTAAGCTGCTTCCGAAGCCATTAGAATAATGCTTATTCTATAGTTCCGGATATGATAACCGATTATCCTTAGCTCAATCCTTCAGAGACCACGGGCTTCTTTTGCTTAATGGCCTGAGCAGGCTCTTCATCATCTGGACTGAGCCGGTGTTGGGTAGCAACAACCATGTTATTGTCATGACCATGAAGCGTAGGAGGATTTGTTCTTCCGGGCCCCACCGTATACACCGTATGGATTGTGTGTATACCTGTCCACTGCCTCCTTATTGGTAATGTTGGTTGTTGGGTTTTTGGCTTGTTGCCTTGGTCCGCTCCTTTCAGAGAATAGCAGAGGACTGAGCCCGAAGGGCTTCGGTTTCTGTTTGTATGAAATTGGCGGTCACAGCTTAATTGTTCACTAACACGTCTTTGAAGAGTTCTATTTCTCCTGCCTTGTATTGTTTCTCAACCCAGTCTTTAAAGACAAGGCAGTTCTCAATGACATGACTTACTATTCTGTGATAGGGGCGGTATTTAGGGTCGTCAGTCATATTCGCTTCTTGCGTTCTTTTTGATTCGGGCAATTGTAGACCGATTTTAAGATGTCCTTGAATATCTTATGGACTGTCTCTTCTGAAGGAATAGACCTTATCTAGCTTCTCTTTTAGAAGCGATTCTCCTTCTTCTCCAAACACTGGCTTCCGAGATTGGTTAATATTGGGCCCGTATATCCCTCGCTTATTTTGGTCAACCGAAGTGTTCAAAGATTCAGTATCGTCGGAATTTCCGTCTTTACGATTATCGTCCTTTCGGTTCCTCCAGGATCTATTGTTAATCTAGGGGTCCGAGATGGACTCTTGCCTTGAGCGTTCCAACATTTAGACCATCTTGATCAGCTCTTGGAACGTTTTGTGACCTGTGGTGCATAAAAATGAAGCCATCCAATTGTTGAGATTTCCAACGAGGAGATTGACAGATTGGTTCTGCTCTATCGGCTGTTCGCATTTGACGGTGAGATTGCGCCATCGGGCTATGAAGTCTGTGTTGCTTTTGTTTTTTCCTGGCTTGGTCTTCACAAGGTCAGCAATGGAGATTTTGTCGCTGACACTCTATGGATTTTTGCCGAAACAGAGACTCCATTTGGGTGAAAGTAGTGACGGAACAGTCTGGTATGCTCGCGTACTAGTCGAAAGAGACACCGATTAAGCTGTTCAAGAAGAAGTGCATCATTACCTCTATATTTCCGCATGATGCTTTAAAGTGGATAATGTGTTGATTCGCATTTCCCATCTTGTCGAATCTTCCGAATTTAGGAATGACAAAACCGCTGGAAAACTCGATAAGATCATACTGTACGAGATACTGCTTCCTGCTACCGACAACATCTTTCTGAGCCTCGGTTTCGACCACCAATGTTTTAAATTTGTTGGTGACCTAATCCATGATCTGAACTTGTGTTAGCGAAATACTGCCATCCAGGGCCAAGGTGTCCCCAGAAGCAGAATGTGGTCGGATTTCGTGTAGCTCGCCCATATTTAGACTTAAAGGGACAGGCATTGGCTGCTTTGGGTCGTTATCACACGGCTCATGAGTAAAGACTTGCGCTTGATCAGAGGGCGTCTGAGCAACCTGAGCCGTGAGCTGCATCGCAACATTCGTCAAGTCGTCAATTTTGGAGTAAAATTTGGCCATCTCCTTGTCTTGACTTCTGAGCTGTTTTCGGAGCTCTTGAAGCAGTTGTTGCTCTGCGGTCTTAAAGGACGAAAATCGGTTCCTCGTCGCTCTCCGAGCTTGGCTTCTCATGAGTTAAGGGCTCATTCTGCTTATCGGCCTCACCGAAAGGGTTTTTATAATCTTCCGGAGGAGGCTGGTTTTGGGAAGTGGCAGCCACATTCAAACCAAATTGGGCTTGGGATGTGGTGGCCCTGTTCTTGCTCTTGCTGCGTGTGTTTGTCATATAGACGGTGTGGACCACATATCCGACCATCTCGTTATTTTTTGCGGCTGATCTATCGGACCGTCGTCGTGGCCCTTTCTCTTCAGGAAAGGACAAGTGACTGAAGACGGTCGGCTCGGTTGGATCCTCGAGTGGCGAAGGTGTCCCTTTCCGGACCTTCCCCATTGCTTTTGCACAGCACAAAGTGCTTGGTAGACTCTTGAAGAGATGGCATCATGCTTTATGCTTTGGGGCTTAGATATGTCCTTTCACAGTATCGTCTGGATCGCAGTCTTCTTGATTTTTTGCGATCATGGCATTCTTGTGAACCAATTTCAATGGCTAAAAAAAGTAAGCAAGCTTCATTGCCGACCCGGCTTGTATCGTGGGGTAACTCGATTCTTGGAATTTTACGAAATTCAACCTGGTCGGAATCCGCGCCCTTTTGTTGGCTCTATATCTGAGCCGCTTCTGCCTTTGTTTTTCTGTTTTGAGCGCTCGGCGGTTTCTGCTCTTTGGGAAGCCGTTGTAGGTTAGTTGACTGAGAGCCTTGAAAAGACATCCGTTCGCACACTCGTCGAAGGTATCACCTGAGCTTGCCGATGACGTCCGGTGATCTTTTTCGTTTCGACGGCCTTGCCCCCAGATGGAGCATGGTGGCTCTGATCGAACTTCAGTATGGAGTATCCAACCTCCACTCAACGGCTAAGATACGTCATAATAAAAGAATCCCAAAACTGACTCTTTAAGAAAGCGGAGCGGGGCCAATTTCTCGTCGGATGGCCGTTCAAACACCAACTTGCGCTTGAGTTGTGGTGCCTTTGCGATTACTACATTTGGCCTCCTGCCCCTTGAGATTGGTTTGGCCACTTTCTTTGGTAAGGGCTCCGCAATAAGAGTGTTGTCGATTGGGTAGATCATGACTTAACCGAATTGGCGTAGAGGCTCCTCCCATTGCCTCATGAAACTCGTGGGGAGGATCACGTGTGCGTTCGTTTTGACCATGTAGGTCACCGGAGTTGCGTCAGAACAAAGTTCGTCTTGGAAAATATGGTTGTTGAATTTGATATTGTGATTGAAAGCTGTTAACCTGTGCAAAGAAACCTGATTTCAGTATATATATATATATATATATATATATATTAATTGAGTTCGCATGAACGCTTGACCCGAAATATAGGAGGAGAGAAAGAGTCACACCGGACGTGTCAGAATCTGTTGAGTATTTTTCGTCATCCTATTGAGACAGGAATATGCGCGCTTGTCAGGCGTGTACAGATTCCCCGTCTGGGATAAGCTGGGGTTTATTGATTGTGGGGATCCAAATCTCCGGCAGTCGCAGACTAAGCTGTTGTTAATTACTCCTCGTTTGTGGAGCGAGAGAATCTCCGTTGACGGGTCAAACTGATCATGCGAACTCAATGTGATGTGTTGATACTTAAAAGTAATGCAGAACGGCGTGTCCATTTTATTTTTTTAATTTTATTTATTCTATTTGTGACAAAAAGATTTTATTTATTAAAAAAAACACCTTCTCTTTCTTTTTTATTTACATTTTATTTTATATTTTTATTAAAGGTGAGAGGGGGCACGTGCGCGGCAGATGCCGGCGAGGGTAGCCATGTGAGCACCATGTGAGCCCGGGGCGTTCACGTGAGCACCACGTGAGGTGTGCATGGTGGGGGTTCTAAACCCTCTGCTTGGAGTTGAACTTCCCGAAGGATTCTACTCGGAGTTAAACTAAAAAAAAAGATTTTTGGTCGGAGTTGAACTGAAATAAAAAAAATATATTTGAAGTTACACTCCTAAATTTTTTTTATTCGGAGTTAGACTCCTAAAAAGGTTTTTTATTCAGGGTTAGACTCTTCAAAAAAAATATTTTTATCCGGAATTAAACTCCTAAATTATTTTTATTTAGAAAACCAAAAGGGGTCTCTTGAAGCTTCAAGATCTATATCTTGGATGATGAAAGGAGACCCATTTCTTCTCTTTTGAGCTCTGAATCCACCCAAAGTGAGATTTTCGAAGATGATTCTACTTCCTACTCTCTTTTTTTGGATCTTAAAAAAGAAGGATGTTATTTAAAATCTTTCCTTTTAGAGATTTGATGAGAGATTTGAATTCCTCTTCAATGATTTTATGGTGAAAAGCTATTTCTTTTTGAGAAAGGAAGAGTTAAACTCTTGATTTAATTTAAAAAGAGAAGGAAGAGGGTTTAAAACCTTGAAGAAGGTACAAAATCCTAGAAATTTTTAGGGGAGAATATTATCCTTTATTTCATCATATGAATGGTTTTATATAGCCTTTACCTTTCATTTGGGATTTTGGGTTTTTATCAATTGCCCTTCTGCCTATTGCATTTATTCATAAAAAAGAAATTACTTTAAATTTATTTGTCGCATAATATTTTCTTCTTGACTTGGGACCGGCTTCACTTGGGCTCGAACTTTGCTCAGGTCCACTTAACTTCGTTTCGGGCTTGGACCCAATTGTTCGAGGTTTGACTTCGACTTTGAATTTCAATAGGGTGTAAATTGACCCCAACAATAACAAATATAAATGCACGTCCTAAGTCTAGTCTTTCCCTAAAGTTCTTGTCTTTAGGATTTTCCAAACCTTTCACTATTCTTGCTCTTTTAACCGGGTAGAAACAAAACCTTTGCAATTTTCAATCTGTCTCTTCCCAAGAGGCTATAAATATGTACTAATGAAAATCTTTCTAATTGATGAGAGAAGTTGTCGTTCAAAATTTTTTCTTACACACTAATAGGGACTAAGATCGTAGTGGAGTTGATGAATTGCAAGAGAATGAAAATGCAAATCTTAAACTCTTGAAAATTCTTTTGAGACGATTTGAAATTTGATGTGTAAAATATCAAGATGCAGAACTTTCTTTTTGCTATCTGTGATCTTTTTTGGAATGAAAACCAAAGCAAAATATATAGAAAGAAAAGTATCGGTTGCAAAGCTTTTCAACAAACATTTATTATATTCACTGTATTAAATAGTTATGCAACATCCATTTCAAATTAAAGAGCAACGTGCTTGTAAAAGTCAATACAAGTTCCTATAAAAAGAAGGCGCAACTAATGAGCAACGAAGAAATTTTGCAGTAGCTCATAAGCTAGTGTCGTAGGCTTACATGATAGTTTGAATTCAAAAGCTATTAAAAAAATAGATTAGACAAACATAATTAAAACCAAGAGAGTTTAAAAACAACTCATCTCTCATGCATGCATTAATTGTGGGTCCCACTAACAAAGTAAACATGCATGTTTTTCACCAACGTAGTATAAAAATCAATGTAACCCTAACTCATTAATTGCAAAAAAAATATCAAACGTTATCAAAAAATTATGTATAAATAATATATAGAGTCAGCTCGTCATCATGAATCTACTGACACTAATTTTGTCTTACGACGTGATAATAATTTGCAACTCATTTCTAATATAATAAAATTATTTCAGTTTAAATAATTATTAGAAAATAACAAAAGTCTCTGAAAAACCGTGAAAGATATTTTTTAAGATTTGGAAAAATTCAGTGATCATAATGATATATAATTTGTCAATTTTTATGCATCATGAGAATGATATTTTGTATAAATTATTGTGTGAAATGCATATGTGATAATCTGTGTGCAACTCCCTAGTATCTTAGTCCTTTTACATTCGATTTCTAAAGAATTAGGTAAAATAAAAGAAACAAACCCAAAAACTCAAAATACGAGTCTTCATCTTCATGAATGTCATTCTGTAGCATGTATAATGACTTGTCTTGATTTTTATGGGCTTCAATCTCTATATTAATGTTTAGCCTTGTGAATTCCCAGCTTGTCCTCCAACCTTTATTGGATATAATATTGTAGCTCTTTCCTCCATCCTTCATCAAATGCTTTAAATAATGATCTGTAAAAGCTAAGTATAGTATGGAGCAATTTCTTGTCAATAATCAAATTCTAATCATGTGAGACCAACAGTTCCAACATGGGGTGCTATGAAGACTTATACATCTCGGTTATAGGACAGTTCTTACAACTTAGTTTAGTCTTAAATATTTATCTGAAGTAGTTGATATTTGTGCCTAAAATAACCCATAGCTTACGAAATTTCACAAGATTTCTTTCTTAACACAGGGATGGCTTGACCTGGCCAGTGCTCGCCATTCTATGGGATCATCACGCATCTCTAGTTCACTTCTTGACCTCAAAGCACAATCTGCTGCAACCAGTACTCAGGTTTTTGAGATCAAAGGATCTCAACCAGGTATTTCATTTAACTTATCTGATAACAATATTAAATTGAAGGTAACTTGATGAATATCTACAGCTTTGCTTGGCCCTATGATATGAAGTTGATTACTATTTTGATGCTTTACTCACAGAATTTCACTATAAGCTATCAAAATGGGGATCTTTGGGAGATGAGAAATATTTGTGTGAAGCTGCAGATGTTAAAGGTTTGCAAACCTCTGGCAGTTCTGAGCTAAGGCATAGAGGATCATCCAATCTATCTGGTGTGGACACCTCTTTATTTTTCATCTCTTGCTATGTTTGGTCACCTTTTGTTGGATTAATTTGATGAAAAGTTCATAGTCATCGAGAGCTAATATTCCCTTTTTCTTTGCCCTTTTTTGTAGAGCGGACCAAAGAAACCTATTCAGCAAATGCAGGCGACAGTTCTACTGCTTCTGATAATGTAATTACTCTCTCTTTTAAGTGATGCTTTATGATATCGCTATAGATGAATAGTTTTCTGGAATGGTAATCAATCTGTTTGGCGAAGAAGTAAGCAATGGTCATAGGCTATATCCCAGGTTTGCATCGCCATAAGAATTTTTTCTGGCGAATGCAAAAAATAACCTGGTCATATCATCTATTTCTTAATTAATGCCCCTATATTCCTGAAAGATCTTTTGACGTCCTTCAAAGTCTTTCAAATTCTCCTGGATAAAATTCTAAAGAAAGAAGATGGCAGAATTGCAATAGGAAATTGGACCCAATTTTTAAGTCCTTGATACACAAATAAAGCCAAGAGCTGAACAAAAATTATGTCGAAATCACCCAAGTATTTGTTTCAAAATATATTTTAAAGTGTTTTTTAATATAGGACATTCAAATCTTTAATTTTTTTATTTAAAATACATCCAAATCCAAATCTTCATACATATGAAGAAACACTTTGAAACCTTCTCCATTAACTAAAAGCACTAATATGTTAGATTGGAGGTAGATTAGTTGGTTGGTTAGATTGACCGGGGTTAGTTTAGAGGATTTATTACGTTACAACCCTCCTCTATCATACTCATATCTCCTCTCAAACCAACCATCTTCTGCTTCTCTTTCCATCTTCAAAACCCTCGACTAGTAGATCTTTCTTTGCCTCACCCCCATCTCTACTCTCAACCCATCAACCCATAGAATCCCAGCTTCAATCAACTGTGCTTGTGCCATTGTCCCTACACCCCACCCCCACCCCCACCCCCAATCTGAACACATTCACGTAGTCTTTACATGGTTAATCATATTGATCTAATGAACTTTGCGAGCTCACCACAATTATATTAGGTAGCTCCGGCGTTCCCCAAATGCTGCGGCCTTCTCCTTGTCATCGATCTCATCAGCACCAAGAAATGGAGCAATGGAGAAAATTATCCATTAAACCCTTTTAAAGCTCCTTGCTAGTTTCTGGAGGGGCAGTTCTGTCTCTTTAATTCTCTAAGGCTACAATCAACTGGAAATTGAAAGAGTTAGAGAAAAGTAGATGTAAGTTAACTGAAGGGCTAATAAAATTTAAGTTGAAGTTTTGGGTGTCCTTTCACGGATGAGATTTTTATCCGTTTTTTAAATATATCAAAGATTTGACTGTCGTATGATATCAGAAAAATCTCAGTTTTAAAACTTTCATTTATATATTGACCTTGACAGCATATTCAGAGGGGGAGAGCTAAATCTTTGTCAGTATTCGGAACTTTGGTCTCTCCAAAGCTTAGGTCTGCTCAAGTTTCATTTGAAACAGGTTAGTGTTTTTTCCCTTGCAATGTTGGTGTTCTTTGCTCAATATATGTCAGCCAACCTTTTTTGTCCTTCCTAATTTTGATATCATTCTCAGCCCTGGAAACGATAGTAGAAATAGCGAACTTGCGGTCTTCAATGCTGTCTGCCTACTCTCAGTTACAGAAGGGAAAAGTCGACTTGAATGGAGGTGCAAAATAATTCTTGGTGCTATGGGATATGAATTAATACCTTTTTATGTAAAATCGATACATGTCGCCCGACAAAAGCAGTTGTATGAATAAAAATGGTATGTATGAACTTTGCATGTCAAACCAAGGTCAGCCTCCTGGCACATTCTTTGGTCAGTGTGACCTCTTTGTAACTGTATCAGCTTATCCGAGAATGGACTTATTACCGATTACTAAAGTTGTTCATAGATTAAATAGTAAATTACACTAAAATACCTAAACTATAATGGTTTTTCACTAAAATAGCTTAAGGTTTTTTTTATATACCCCCCTTTTAAAAAAAATATTTCTA